>JAZKJV010002275.1:600000-807557 GCA_037367405.1 Ottelia alismoides
CCAACCCGAGAAAACCCGAACCCGGCCCGCACCCGATATACAAACGGGCTGGGCCCGGGTCTTAAGTTTGGATAATTTTCAAGTATGGGCCGGGCTCAGCCCGGACCCGATTTAGCCCGATGGAACCCGACCCAACCCGACCTTCGTGCATGAGATTTGCGTAACTCCCAACGCTGTTCTTTCCCTCTCCCGATTAGTCATTTCTGACTGAATACTGGGAAGTTCCGGATGGAAACGAACCTTCATGAATTACAATGGCTACCTCTTGTATGGAGCTTCCTGTTATCTTGTCTCCAACATTATTGGTCACTACTTCTATTGATGGGTGCCATCCATCTGAGCATTTCCATCATCTAATGTGATCACCTTCATGGAACAGAGTGATTTTCTTACAGCAAACATCACAAGAATGATCAATACTCTGAAATCAGGCAACTCTACTTACTTACCTGGCATTTGTGAATCTGGTCGGGATTTTGAATGTGAGAGAACACTAAACCGTGAAGTTTTTTGTTGGTTATTACTAGATTGCAATTGTTAAATTGATTTGAGATAGTTTGGGTCTTTTGTATTGATTTTGTAAAGAATGATAGAATTCTTCTGCTAGAATGTGTAGCCGCTAATTGATTGAAATATAAGATAATAACTGAGCATCGTCTTTAAGTTTTTTGAACAGATATCATTGAGTTCTCTGAGCTATGTTGTTTCCTGCATTAGGATTTAGGACCTTCAGAATAAGTTTTAAAAATTTTAAGATAATAAAATATCAATTTGTTGTGTTGAATAGGATTATTTGCCTCAAGAAATATTAGCGATGGGAGGTGTGTCAATTTAATTATCTATAGATGGGTCGTATGCTGGTCTTAGGTCACCACAAAAAGTGAACGAGTTGATTAAACATGTAATAAAAATGGGGACGGGCCAAACCCGACCCGAACCCGGGCCCGATCCCATGGGCTTGGGCTGGGTCTGGGTCTTGAGTTTGGCAAAAAAAATCGGGCCTCAACCCGGCCCAAGGCCCGAGTAAATTTGACGGGCCCGGGTCGGGCTTTCAAGGGTTGGGCCGGGTCGAGCCCAATGCTCCACCCTATTTATGAACAACTCGGATTTATTAATAACCCTTATGTCAGACCAAAACAATGGTACACATTATTTACAAAAAGATAAATACATAAGATGATATGCTAATCACCATTCCAATAGTACACAGTCCTTCCATGTATAAGGAAGGTCAACGCTCGCAGTCATTAGATTAAAATTTAAGGACACCATCAATTTCTTTTCCCAAAAAGGTATTTTGGTCATCCTATTTTGCATTAATTACGCATACATTTAATATTTCAAATAATAAATTTAGCTAGATCTAATTTTGATATTTTTTGCAATATCTTATTTAAATAATATATAATTTTGTGTTGGACGACAGTATGTCAGGCAGATGTTTATATCCTCATTTATTTTTTGTAGAATCAGTGGTTCCTTTTGTAACGATTATATGTTTTTTTGGTATAATTCATGGTTCCTTTAAAAATTCATTAGTCATTGTAAAATTTGTTTGGTTCTTTTTAGCATACAATTCATATTAGCAATTAATGCATGGTTCTTTGTAACAATTGTATGGTTCTTTGTCGAATAAATTTTGTACGGTTCTTTGTTAAAATGCAATAAACATGCATGCTAAATTGATATGTAAAATACATGCCAAATATGTATAATGCACATCCAAAATGCATAATACACGTCAAATATACAAGATAAATAAAAAACCATAGCTGTCATTTCGCACCAAATTGTTATGTAAAAATGCATATCAAATATGTATAATACACATCAAAATTGTATAATACAAATGAAATATGTAAGACATAATGGTAGCATGGCATCCTCGCACTGCCACTACCGTGCTACACACGTCGTGATCCAAGCTATGTGTTGTTGTCATCATCTGCGTGAAGAACTTCCCAAAGAGCCACGGCGATATCCCCTGGCAATTACGCATGCCACACATTTCTGCCTTGCCGATGAGGCCATGCATGACATTGTGAATCGCTCCATGTCGACGGTGAAGACGGAGACGAAGGTGGTAAAGAGGATGATGTGGCATGTGAAGACGATGGAGACAATAGAGACGAGACCTATGATGTGTGCACGACAGAGACGAGCGAAGACAGAGATGGAGATGAGTGACACACAATATCCTCCTCTTCCTCTCGCTTTTTGTGCATGTGAGATTTTGAAAAGAATGGAAGGATTAGGAGAGAGATTAATGAGGAGATATATTAGGTTGTTACATACTATATTTAGATAATGAATAACAATCAACATAAGTTTTTAATTAATTAAATAATATTATTAACATGCTTTAAATAACAATGACTGGATTAATTACGGATGCATAAGATCATTGGCCTTCCTCAGAGATGGAAAAACCATGTCCCATTGGAAAGATATCCTATATATATAAATAAATATATATATATATATATATTATTTCCTTCCAATAGGATGTGGTCCTTCCTGAGTTAAGGAAGGTCGTCTCCTTTTTTGTATAAAAAACACGATGACTTTAGTAGAGTACATCTAAAGTTTGTATTATAATGTGCAAATTTAATGTTTGTATTATAATGAGTAGTTTTAGTATTTGTATTATAATGTCCAGTTTTGTGTGCGATATTGTATTCATTGTGTATAGTTATAATACAAATTATATATGTATTCTACTAAAGTGTATGTGTTTTCTATAAAAAAGGACAACTCCAGAACTTAGGAAGGATACATCCTATTGGAAGGCCCCCCTACATATATATACACGTATTAGATTTTGAATCTGAAATTTATGACTAGATAATCTTGTCAAACTTTTCACATTATTGTTTTGATACTTGCTTTAATCCATAAAGGGGATTTAACAAGCCTGGAATTTTTTTACTCGCTACAAGGTATCACAAGACCCTTCAGGTTAATACATGTAAATCTCCTCAAAATCACTATGTAAAAAGTAGACTTTAAATCATTTAATGGATGGAAAGATCATATAATGAATGGCAATGCTATAAACATCTAACTTGTGATCATCCTAGCCAAAGAAAAATACGTATCAGAATAATCACTATTGTTCTTTTGTCTAAAGTATGTACCGACTAATCCAATCTTATATGTTTCAATTAATTCATCTGACCTAAGCTTCGTCTTAAATATCCACTTGCATCCGGAGAGCATCTTACATGTAAATCAACTAATTATCACATTTTATTAGCAACAATCTAATCTATCTCTGATTTGACAACATCTTTGCCTTTTTAGCTTCAAAGTAAGCAGTGACTTGCTTGTAACTTGGGAGATCACCATTATTGATATACAACAAAGTTCCCTTATATATTATGGGCACATAAAAGGGCTAAGCAGCATGGAAGATCCTTGTAATAATTTAATCGATATGAAAATGGGGAATTATACCTGGAACGAAGAGATCCCTCTGAAGAATGAAAATGTACAGTGAGAGGATCACCCTAATAAAGTCCAACAGAAATGGAGACAGAAAGAAGTGGAGGAACAATCAGCAAGATATGCAGCATTGCTGTTGAAAATGCAGGAGGATACAAGAGAAATGGCATGGGAATTGAAATCAGAAAACCCTTGTGACGCCCCCCCCCCCCCCCCCCGAAGTTTCAATCCGCACTGCCAAAAGCATTTTCCATGTCAAATTAGAAACTGTCGATATTCGAGCCACGAACTTCGTGATGGATATGCTGAACAAGCTCAAGAGCAACAGCTATGTGGACAGTAACAGTACAATTTTGCATGTAGCATGCCTGCTCATATACATTTACTTAACATGAATAGATAAATTAAGCAGAGAAGTTAAGGTTCATAAACAATGTCTTAAGATGAGTAAATAAATTTAGCAAGGAAATTAAGGTTTAAACCTTACTAACCACATTACCACAAGATGTCAACATATGGGTATCGTTCATATCTTTCCAAATTCCAAGCCCATCCTGAAGCAGTGGCATTCCAAAATTGTAAGATATTCAATGGACAAAACTAGCTTTATAACTTGATTATATTCTGTGCGCTTTATTGAGAATTGAAATTTTAAAAACTTAATATGCCACTTTATTATGCTAAAAACCTAAATCCATTTAAGTAGTCTATTAAATCAGCATACAATGCTTCAGATTGCATGTATAAAATCCATTGCTCAAACTGTTGGGAAAATATATTTGTGGGATAAAGGAGTCATGGAATTCACTGGGCCAAGCTAAGCCATTGATGATCACATTATGATACGTAAAGAATTATTATTTTTAGGCAACGAATTGTATTTGAAAAACTACCAAAATCTGTCCATCGTGTTGTGTGTAGGATTGCAAATTTGTCAAAAGGTGAGGAATGGAGAGAACTAAATAGAATGAGTAAAAAGGTTCGGGTGCCTATGGATGATCGATTGAAAGAACAAGAAAACGAGAAGGAGCTATAGCAGCATGGAGATGAAGACGACATGATACAAGGCACGCAGCATGCTTCACAGCAGTTGCATCAGAGGTTGGCCACTATTCCCCTGCATCAGAGGTTGGCCACTAAGATGCTGCCTCTTACAGCAAAAACCAAAAAAGGGCATCAAGTTGAGATGGCAGAACATGAGTTATATCAAATAAAATAACATAAATGTTCTGTCGCAAACTTATTGGAGAAGGAAAGGGAGAAAATCAAAGGGAAATACCTCTGTCCAGAAGATAAGATGCTCGATCTGAAAAATTGTGAGAGAACAGTGTGTCTCTCTATAGAAGATGGTTCAGATAAATAACGCTGTTATTATACATCTGCAAAATCCCTCAACACAACTCCTTCCATCTGATGAGGGGGGAAATACTGATGACATAATGAATAGAGGAAGACAGGGTAAGCAAGACCAACATGTTGAGGTAACAACAAAAGGACTCACAATCAAAGCAGCATGTGGCTGAGGATTTAAAAAAACAGGTGGCTGATGTTAATGTGTCATTAGCAGCTCAACAGCAGCAGCAAACTCTTATGTTGAACAGAGAAGTACAATCCAAACCACTACATACAGACAAGTAGCAGCAGAGCATCTTGAATCACCTAGCAAGTTGAGAAACAGCTTGTGCCTCCCTCCGGGACTGTTACACAACAGAAGCAGACACAACAAATGATTGATGTTGAGCTCAAGGGCTTGAAGGAAATGTTGTTCAATAATCAAGGAATGGCGAGTGGGCTGTAGTTACGTGGAAAAAATATGGTTGTAGCAGTCCACAGCTGCAGGTGAACAGTAGCTGCCTTCCTGTAGCTTATAAGAAAGCATGTCACTCACATTAAAAATAGAAGCATGGCAAGTGCAAGCCTCTTTTTACACAACAGTTGTCAAGCAGTGGTAGTAGCTTAGCTATTGTTTTGCCACGGAGCAGATTGAATATCATTCTGAGATTAACCCACAACAGTTCTTGGTAAGATAAAAGATGGAGCGGACAACAATTTCGCAAGAAGATCAACTGCAGCATCTTGGGGATGCAAAAAAGGCAAAGGTGAATAAAACTCAAGAAAGGAAGATGAAACCACCCTAGACAACTTGATGCTTTTCCAACAATTTAGCAACCTAGATATAGGGATCAACAACAATTTAGTGGTATATCAGTTGGTGGAAGTCAACAAATAGCTACTAGGTTCAGATGCTAAAGGAATAGATGGTATACACTTGACAAAAAAATCCAACACTTGGTAGTTCTAAATTTCAGCTTCTGCTTATATATACTTTTCTTCTTTCAAAGTCAAGATTGGCCACATAATAGTTTAATTTTTTTGTTCAATGCCATGTTGATACCGACTAGGGTTGGGCATCAGGCCGGGTCGGGTCGGGTTTGAGTTGGCCCAGCCCAAGCCCATTTAAGTATATGGGCTAATGGGTCGGGCCTAGGCCCATTTTATTTTCAAATTCCGGGCCCAAGCCCAAACGCAGCCCAAACAAAATGGGTCGGGTTCGGGTCGGGCCGGCCCGATTTAATACATACGTACACCAATATCATGTGTTATGTTCTTCTTGCATTTACCTAGTTATTTCTTATTCATGTGTGCATGTTTAATATTTAAGCACACCAACTAATTCGTGATTCTGACATTAGTTGTGTGTTGGAAATAGAAATGTGGTAAAAGAATATGGCGACTTAAACCACCATTCAATTCACCATTATATATTCTATTGTAGATGCGAGCACTATGACCCAATACAGATGGCTTACTTACAGTTGTACATGCTCAAACAGTTGAGGACACATATTCCATTCTTGCATATTAATGTAATAATCTTGTATATTAATGTAATAATGTCCTCAATCCATGCTAATGGATATGATTATTAATGGGTCTAAGTATTTATTCTAAGCTTGAAATAAGGATATGAAATTTAGAACATGGTATTTAGAGCAAACATGAATATACTGGATAAAATTATATCATATAGGTCGGGCTATCGGGTTTGCATGGCCCAATAATCAATTTGGGCTCATTTTGAGGCCCACGGCCCGACCACTAATTTTCGGGTTCGGGTTTGGGTAGGGTTTTGGGCCGGGTCGGGCCGGCCCAGCCCAATGCCCAACCCTAGTACCGACTTGACGTAATAGTTATATGCCTATATCCATGAGCTTCATGTAATAACTTTGAATTGATTGAAGTGATTGCACCTTCAACACAATATTGGATTTACAAGGAAAAAACATGTACACACTAAAACAAAGGGACTCCACATAATGAATGGACAACACTTCTATGAAATCCACCACAATACGTTGTAAGACAGGATTGGAGCCAATGGAAGCTGATTATGATCAAGGAGAAGTAAATAGTGTGTCACTCACTCAGGAGGTAGAACACTTTAATTGTTCTCTGCCTTCGTAAGATCTATGCCATTTTTTAGAGGCAACATCCCCTGCTTATATGCAGTTATGGCAACCATTTCCCTTTCATTCTTTAAAAACACAATTGAAGTTGGTCACAGCAGAAACTCTGAAGGAAGGAAACCTTGGAAAAACACTCCAAATGCTTAAGGAGGGCGTGTTTGAGATTGTATTTAAGGTTAACATTTTTAATATGTGGACATCCAACCATCAGTAGTGAGTACCTGATGCAATTCCAATGTTAGTTCCATGCATCCCTAAAATTGCAATTAAACATAAAACAGAGTCTACTTTTTCTTGATCTTCTTGGAAGGGATGTCGGGAGTCTTATCATCTTCGGACGATTCCTCCTCAAGCAGCTCATCGGGAACATCATTTGGAGCATTGGTTTTGGTAATGAAGTCCTTGAGAATGACCATACACTCTTCTTTCATTGCAGCCAGTTGTTGTGACAAGCTTCCCTTGTTCTCTGCCTTTATTACAAATGATTCAGATCCTAGTTGCACCATTGCTTTTACTCTGGGAACTGCAAAAACAGATACATCACCTAGATCGTCCATCATGCAATGAACCTGCAACACAAGGTATGATTATTTCAATCAACTGGATATTATATGGTTGATATGTGTCGATAACTTGGCATCGTTTGAAGTACAACCCGAAGTTTGCAATGCGGTTGGTAACCCAAAGCACATCTACTTTTTACCACAAGATAAATACAGGATCAAAATGCAAAATTTTAGGTTTCTTTACATAAATCTCTGGAAATTAGGTCATTTACAAAATACTGCTCCAAACATTGTATTATCAAACATACCCCTGCAAACAAGAACACCCTTCTGTTGACATGCCACAATAAAACGGAAAATTGTCAGATATATTCCCCCATCTCCCTCCTTATTTCTCTCATCCCTCTTCCTCCTCTCCCATCACAACCCCTCCTTCAACCAGCTGCACTGGAACCCTCATCTCACAGGAACTTCCTTACCCTAGCATCCCATTGGAGTCAAGATATCGAGCTATATATTACTTGGAATGCTAGCGTGTGTATTGTCCCAATTTATCCTCGGAATTCAGGGTCCCAAAAAAATGTCCCACAAGTAATTCCTCTACTCATCCTCAACCCCAAAATTGCCTTCTGCCCCACGCCCGATCTATCACCTCAAAACCCAAGTCCACCTTCCCCTCTTTACCACTGCACACCTCACCTCCTCAGGGTCCTTTACTTCAGTATTCTTTTATTTGTCAAATTTGTTCTTCGTTGTTAGCTAAGTCCCATTCCTTTAAACTCCTGCAAAGGATTGCTGCGGGTTGATTTAAATTGCTCCAGTTTCAGTTTGGCTTAAATTTTATTTGAAGCCTCATGAAGAATGAACAATGGGTTCCCACAAAATTTCAGCTTATTAATGACATGTTAGTTGTGTATCTTCAGCATAATTGTGCATTTTTGATCAATGGCTAATAGTTGGTTAAATTCTGCAATTAAGGTTTGCATCAAAACCATTATAAAAATGAGTCCTAATCTAGGCCCGCATATGTGGTTTAGCCAAGCCCAAACCTTAAATTACTTAAAAATTGCAAATCATCGGTTACATACAAGACCTTTACAAATGAGGTCAGTAGATGCGAGATTTGGGATGTTGAGCTAGTTAAGATAGGGCAAGAAAGGCCTAAGAAGTGTTGGAATGAGAAATATCAAAAGGGATCTTAGTTAGTTGGATTTACGCCCAAGAATGACCTAAACTAGATTTGAATGAAGGCAAAAAAATCTATGTAGCCGACCTACTTAATTGTGGGAAAAGGCTTTCTTCTTGTTGTTGTAGGTTGATCTTTAATGATCTTTAGCTAGTCTGACAAATGATTTACCTTTAGGAGGTTGGACACCTTATGTAGATGGTGTAATGAGATGCCTTTTTTGAAGTTGGCGGTCGAGTTTATACTAAATAGTAAATACGTTAAGCGGTCTTATCTAATATTCTATCAATAGATAATGCACTCTAATAAGCATTCTCTATCACCCCTAGCATTGAAATCTATGCTTGATAAATCCTGTTAACAGAAGAAATGGTCAACATTCGGGCTGGATTCTTGCAGCCATCACACTATGTATGCATGTTAAAGGTGGAAGTGGTCTTATTCTTTAACAACGGTTTCTTACAACTTAAATTCTGAGCAAAGTGAATTTTGATCTTACGAGTCAATATGATAGAATGTTTCGAGATATTGATACTCACTGACGAGAACATTTGTGTCCATGTATTAACAGGTTGTTGTGATCTCAATGCATATCAATATCTACTAATCTCAACTTGTACCTTTGGCTTTACCCAATGAAAAATGTTGTTATACAATCCTAAAAGGCATCAATTCTTGATTACTAATATATTCTAGGAAGAGGGGAAATACTGACAGAGCTCACTCCTAGGTATGGAAACACCATTCCTCCTCCTCTGGGGTAACTCTTGCGATCTTCCCACGCAATTCCTTACTTACGAGTCTACGACCACTCCCACAGACTGAGGGGCCTTTGTGCCTCGTTTTGAATGGGGGATTACCCATAATAAATGCAGGACGTCCCATTTGGATGCGAATGTAGAATACACCTATAAGGCTTGGGGTACATGATGCAACCCCATAACCACTGTTATCAAATATCAGACTATATGTTTTGCCATTGCAATCCATTGAAGGGCCAAACAAAGGCAATAACAAGACTATAACCGGGCATACCTGCTGCAATCCCATAGGATATTAAAAAAATAGGCAGAGCAAAGACTATATGCAAATCAGCACAGCAACCAAATAACAGGTGTAATGGCTGGGCTGATTTTCAAAGATCAGTTGCCAGCTTTATAATAGATGAACAGCTTTGTCAAAGGAAATAATTGAAGCATAAAAACTAGAAAATAAGTACTGTTGGATTTCATTCACGAACTATAAAAGACTGAGGTCATATTAGAACTTTAAATTTCAAGGAAATATGGACGGACTGAAATAATCAAACTAGCATGATCTGGACTTACGGACTTACAGAGATAAAGAAAAGAAACCTAACTTTCAGACTCGAGGACTGTGACGGGCGGAGATGGAGTGAAGAGAGGGGAGAGGCAGCAGTTGTCGTGGTACTGTTGGTAGTGCTGGGATTATGTTGCTGAACGGAGATGGTGGGGAAGGAGATAGGGTTGGTGGGGGAGATGATGAGGAAGGTGGAGTGGTGGGGATGAAGAGGCGAAGGGACGATGCGGGGTTGCTGAAGAAGGAGAAGAGCGGAGGTTGGTTTTCCTACGGGAAGAGAAGAAGCGGCTGTGTGCGAAGAAAGAGAACGGATGGGGGGAAGGAGAAGAGGTGGCAATAGAGAGATTTTTTCCAAATTGGGCATCCATCCCCACAAAATGCCCGGTCAAAGCATTGATCGGTAAACGGTTTGGCGATCGGCGAACCGTTCCCTGATCAACGCACAACGCGACAACGTTCAATGCCTCCTCCCTCGAGGCCGCGCTCCCTTCTGGCTCGCGCGTGCTCGGGATTCCCGGGTCGCGCGTGCCCAGGATTCCCGGATGCGCATGCCCGGATTTCCGGAAGAGTGCGTGGCCCAGTCGGCAAACAGTTCGCCGATCGGCGAACCATTTGCTGACCAGGTCACCAATAAATACCGGGCTCCGCCTCCTCATTCTCCCACGCCTCCATCAAGCCATCAAGCCTCTCCTCCCTCACTTTGCATACTTCCTCCATCAAGCCTCCTTCATCCCAACAAGGTATGTTGTAATTTTTACAAAATTTTTAGTTGTGTAATTTAAATAAAATTAGTTCATTAATTTCTTAGAAAAAATTATGTCCACATGTTAGCTTTGATAAGAGAAGTTTTCTTTCCCCACATGTTAGATATGATCACAAAACTTTCTTTTCATTTGTTAAAATCATTCACCTTACCAAATAATCATACAGCTCTTTAATTATATGTATGTATTAATTATTATTATTTATTATTAATCATTAGTTAGTAAATAATCAGTGAGTAGTTATTTATAACTTTTAAGTAATTAGCCATCACTGATTAGTTTTTTAGTAATACTAAATAATATTATATAGCAATTACCAATTACTAACCTAGTAGCAATTATTAATTAGTATTTAATAATTATTAGTCTCATTAGTTAATTATTAATTAGTATCAAGTATCATTAGTTAATTAGTAATTAGTATTAATAATCATTAGTTATTAAGTATCACTCATTACTAAATTTTTACTTAGTAATTAGTATTTAATAATTGGTTAATAATTAGCAACTACTTAATAATTAGTATTTAATCATTAGTTAATATATTTCTACTGCTGGAACAGGATTTTGAGCAGATGATGGTACCTTTTTGGATCTTTCTCGAGAAAGGAAATCATGTTCTCATTTATATATATATGCAAATGAGGATCCCTTTATCTTCAAACACTATCTCTAGAATGGCGTGTTCATTATTGTTTGGGAGACAACTGGAGGGAGCGACTTTCCATCGACAGGTCCTAAAAAATGAAGCTCTTTTTTCCTTCTTGATTCTTCAGATTCTTTTCTTGCTTTGGCTTTGGATGAACTGGAAAAAGAAGAGGATGATTTCATGTTTTTATTCAAGAAACTTTTGGAGGCTGAGTCCAGATTCTTCGATATTATACACCCCTTTAATCTGCTGGCTTCTAGATACAGAAAGAGCTGTATTAGGCAGAGGGATTTCTTGGATTCTCTTTTGATTTTGAGCAAAGTTTCTGTTACATTGATGGAAGCAAAGATTGATTATTGGAGCTACAATTTTACCAGAGATGAAAGTTTATCCTTGGTTACATATCAGTTTTTTGAACTCATGAACAGGACTATTTCGTTGTTGGTTGCCCAAACTATGTCTGCTTGGGGTTTGTACTTGAATGTTGGTGGTGCGTATTTGGACTTATTGGAGTATTGGTATGAAGTTTATAATGCAGATGTATGCCTTATGACCTCTATTTACATCTACCAGTTTTATTGGGAGCTCTTAACTGATTTTGATATTAGGAGTAACAACAATTATATTCAGCACTGTTTGACTCCTGATTTATTTGACTTGTTAAATTGTTCTCTCTTGAGGGAAACAATTTATACTCCGGTGAAGGAAGGGGTTATTTCACCAGATTTGGATAATTTGAAGAATTATGAGAACTTTCATTTTTCTATCAAGGGTGTTCCCTATCAAAGGAGCATTGAATTCCTTCTGGGAAATACAACTGAGAGGAAGTTGTTGGAGTGGAAATTAGAAGATGCAAAAAGAATCGTAGAAGAAGTTTTTGAAGCATTGCTATTCCTTCAGAATAACTTCTTGGATGCAGAAGGGAAAATTATTATCCGAAGTTATACCTTAGTTTGGTTACTACAGATCAATTGGGTCCATTTTATGAGGAGTCAGAGCTGGATATACGATTGGCGGGATTTTAAAAAGTTACTGAAGAGGGGTCTTAAAAGAAAGAGAACCTTTTAAACTGCTTTATTTTTGGGTGCTTAAAAGCCTGGATACAATCCTTGGCGATGAATTAAGAAGTGCACACATCCTTTTGGATGGGTGCACAGAAGCTAAGTACCCAATTTACATTTTTGCTTTATCTAATTTCTGATAGAGTTTTGAAAGGGTCTTAATATTTTTGGTTGTTTTCTTTTTGGCATAAGAAAATGCTTTGAAGAATTCTGTTCTACATCTCCTTTTCTCTACGGCTTCAAAAATGGAGGAAGCTCTTTTTTGTGGATTTGGTGCATGAATTGGTGCATCTCTTATCTCTACGGCATGAAGATTGGGTATATATACATCTTTTGTGGATCTGGAGCTTGCAAGAGTATATTTGTGCTACTTTACTTCTGTGGGTCATTAAAAAGGGAAAAGCCTGATGAGCTGCTTTGATGATTGGGGTACTTAAAAGTCTGGAAATATTCCTTGGCGAAGATTTAAGGAAGTGCACGCATCCAATTGGATGTGCGCACAAAAGCTAAGTACCCATTTTACATTTTTGTTATATCTATTTTCTGATAGAGTTTTGAGAAGATCTTAATTTTTTTGGTTGCTTACATATAAAAGGGTCTTGAAGAAATTCTTTTTGAATTCTCCCTTCCTCTACGGCATCAAGATTGGAGGTGGAGCTGCTCTTAAATGAGGAACTGGTGCATGAATTGGCGCATCTTTTTCTACAACATGAAGTATGGATATATACATCTCTTATCTCTTTTACTGAAGAAGCTCTTATGGAACTGGCGCATGCAAGATCACTTCTTGTTTGTGAAAGATTTGCTGAATGGTGGAGATATCTCTTTGTTCTGAGATCTGAAAGGAAAAGTCAATTAGCTGCTGCAGTTCTGATGGATGGTCAAAAACCAAAAAGTTGATAAGTTGATGTCCAAAGATGAAATAGATAGCATTTTTTCTCCTACCTTGTCCTATTTTCTGTTTCGTTGGACTTTACCTTGTAAATTCCCCTTGAAGGGCCCTTCTTGTTCAAATACTTTTTAGTGAAATACATGCAGCTACCTGGGCCGCAAAAACCAGGTTTTGAAAAAAATCATTAGTTAATAATTATTACTAGTGAATAATTATCAGTTATTACTAAGTTAATAGTAACTAATATTTAGTAATTAATAATTAGCATTAAATAATTAATTTCTAATAAGTAGCGTTAGGTAATTACTTATTTATTACTTATTAATTATTATATAATTACTTAATGCTTACTAGTTAATAGTAATTAAGTAATTAGTATATAATTAGGAATTTGTTAATTTCTAAATATTTCTTAGTAAGCAATTACCAGTAAGATTTATTTATGAATTAGGTAATTATTAATAGTTATTAATAATAATTAGTAAGTAATTTTCACTCATTAATCAGTTATTAGTTTATTATTAATTAGTAATAATATTATATAACAATTATCAATCACTAACTTAGTAGGAATTATTAGTTAGTATTTAATAATTATTAGTTAATTATTAGTTAGTCTCATTAGTTAATTATTAATTAGTATTAAGTATCATTAGTTAATTACTAATTAGTATTAGTTATGAATTAAGTAATTATTAATTTTGAATTAGTTAATTATTAATGAGTATTTAATAATTAATAGTTTAGTAGTAAGTACTAGCAAAAATTAATATTGAATTAGTTACTTTGTCCTTACTATTTTATAGATAATGGCCAACATGGCTCCATTGTTTGTATCTTGGAATGGAAGAATTGTCGTTGAGAACGAGAATGTAACCTACGAGGGGGGGGGGAGGGAAATAGGAAGATGATAGGTTTTCCGGAATCTGGTAGTTTCGAGGAACTAGTGCGGACAATTCGTAGTGTTACTGGATATAGGGAAGGGGAGTACAACGTCCGTGTCACGTGTAGATGACCTATGAACGTGAACACCTTTTATGCAGTACTGATCACTGATAATGCGACAACTGAGTTAATGTTAAACATTGCTCGGTCTCTTGGAATGATGCAACTGATGGTGGATGTGGATCCCACTGGAACTCATGAGATTGACGTTATCAATATTACTGAGTCTTCTCGAAGGGGACGAGACTATTCTACGTGCAGTATCCCAGATCTAAATCTGCAATCTGATGACGAAAATGAGGATTCTGCTGTCATTCCCGAGGTCAATGCCGAGGATGCGGATGAAGACACTGTCGACGAGGAGGAGGAGGACAACAACGACATGGATAATGACTTTAATGACGTCCACGGTCAGGGGTCACTCATTGGTTCTATCGGCAGTGAACCAATCTTTGATCCTCTAGTTGATTACGGCATGACCTCGGAACCTATACCAGAGCTTCCTGATATTTTTACGGATGACGATTGTATAAAGAATAATTTTGCAGAGGAAGCACAACTCTTGAGCGAGCCACAGGACACCATCTTCTCGGATAGATTGGACTCGAGTATTGGAATAACGGATATTTTAATTATACGAATGATTAAATTGATGCGGTAAACACCTGGAGTATGGAAAAGTACGTGCAATACAAACTGCTCGCGTCGAAAAAAGGCATTTATACTGTAGGTTGTGCATGACCTAACTGCAATTGGAGGTTACATGCTAGCTGCAGCAAGAGCAGTGAAGTTTGGAAGGTTCGAACATATCGTGAGGAGCATACATGTCGTAATCCAGTGCTGCTAACTAATAATCGATAGTGCAATACAAGATTTATTAGTCAATTTATTTTAAAGACTCTTAGATCTAACCTTACATTGACCCCTAATGTGATTAGGAGTCTTGTTTCAGATACATACCACGCCACAATTTCGTACAAAAAAGCTTGGTTAGCAAGGAAGCACGCATTGATGACAATTTTTTGCGATATGGAATTGTCCTACGCTGATATCCGGAGATTTATTTGAACGATGAGACAAACCAATCCGAGGTCCTGGTATGAGTTCCAAACCGAGCCTTACAATGATCCTGAGTCTCGCCAAGTAGTACCTGGAATGATTGCTTTCTTTCGATTGTTTTGGGCATTCGGTCCGTCGCTGACAGGCTTCACGTACTGTCGACTAATTATGAGTATAGATGCTACACACTTGAATGGAAAATTTAAAAGTCACTTGCTCGTAGCCACTTCTGTTGATGGGAACGGGCACATATTCCATGTTGCCTTTGCAGTGGTCGAAAAAGAAACGTTGGATGCCTGGGAGTTTTTCCTACATAAATTATCATTTTTAATTCAACGAGATGGTATCTGTTTTTTTAGCGATCATTTCAGTGGTTTAAAGAATCTGTTGCCCAAGTATTTTCCAGCTGATCGTGGCCACTGCCATCGATTCTGTCTGAGGCACATGCAAGCGAACATGCAAAGGGCGGGTCATGATCCATGGGCGCAAGGAAAAATTTACAGTGCAGGAGCGGTAACGAATACGCACGCCCACGATCGAATCATGAGACAGATCCAAACAAATGATCCTGAGGCGTACGAGTGGATTATCCGCCAGGAAGATGGTGATCGAAATTTCTGAGCATTGTCATACGACCAAGGTCGTCGTTATGAAAACACTACGACTAACCTTTCAGAATGTTTCAACAGTGTGTTGAAGGGCATGCGCGGCCTTCCGATCCTGACAATGATTCTTGCTATCTTTTATCGTTTAAATACCTACTTCGTCGCTCGTCGCAGGCAAGGTACAACTACTACCTCAGAGCTAATGTCGAGATACAACAAGATTATCGACGATAATGTTCAGTTAGCTCGCACACACGATGTAGAGAAATTTTCACAGACAGTATTCGAGGTTAAATGTCGCAAAGGCAATTACAGAGTTAGACTCAACGGGACTGAATCTGAATGCACATGTGGGTTTATGCAGTGCTTTCACCTGACATGCTCGCATGTCATTGCGGTTTGTGGACATGTTAACGTTGGTATCGAGCATGTTAAGAACTGTTTGCATTACTACACTCCGGCCGCATTTCGCCAAACTTACGCAGATGAATTCTCCTCAATACCCGATCGTCAATACTGGCTGACAAATGTACCTCAGGCCATCTTGATGCCGCCGAATGTGGAAGTAAATCCAGGTCGACCACGATCGCGTAGGATACACAACATCATGGATGAAATGGGATGTGTAAATGTTAGGTGTGGTATATGCAGACAGAGTGGTCACACCCGTGCGACATGTCCCAGATGGTACGCTGATATGTAACCTATTTTTATTGAAATATTGGTGAAACCTATTTTTTGATGAAATCTATTGGTGAAACCTATTTCTTCCACCGGACAGTGATATTTAATTTTTATTGAAATATTGGTGAAACCTATTTTTTGATACTAACTCTTTTATGAGATAGGAAATAGACTCCACTATTGGATCACTTGATGCTTCGGTTCTGGTTCAGCAGAACCACCACATATCCGCATCACCGCTCAATGAGGATCCAATAGTATCAATATAAAATTATTTCTTTTCATAACAAAACTAGTAGTAACATAGCACTATGTGGTTATACAGAATTTCAGATTCGTCGAGCATGGACGCGTTCTCAACAAGCTATTGGTTAAACCCTGGAGTGAAGCATTCAATCAATTGTTGGGGACGACTGGCTTATGATGCGTAAGTAACATGAGGAGGGCAAACCTCGATCAGTCGCTCCTGATGGCTCTATTGGAACGATAGAGACCGGAGACACATACTTTCCATCTCCGACACGGTAAAGCCACCGTAACATTGAAAGATATCTCTATTCTTACAGGTCTTCGTGTCGATGGTGCTCACGTGATCGGTTACGAACACCCTGCACGGGAGTGCTTATTGCGAGGAGTGGCTTGGCGCCAACCCCATCCTGCAGTCGGAGATAATTTATTAAGAGGACGATTGAAGCTTACTTGGATTCATGACACCATTCTCTCGGATGCAAACCTTTAGGAGCAAGATCCGAACAGGTTGCAGAGAGTCATCCGGGCCTTCATTTTATACCAGATTGGGGAGTCTTTCTTCCCGGACTCTACAGGTGATAAGGTACCATTATGGTATCTCCGTCTGCTCGAGAATTTCCAAGAATGTGGTCAGATGGCTTGGGGCAGCAATACTTGCCCAATTGTACCAGCAACTTGACGATTGCACCCTAGGGAGATCCAAGAGATGTTACGGGTTTTTGACGTTGCTGCAGACTTGGTCTTGGGAGTACATCCACATCGGGGTGCCTTGACCATAGAGACTGGATTCCGCAGCTCTGAATCAAGGACCATATGCTTCGAGGTATGACATCCACAGTCACCATTCACATGATTTACGTCTTTATAAGATACTAACATCGGAATAAACAGGTGGACGTCAGGACGTAGATCGTTTAATCAGAACGTCCAGACAACGATCCTGGTGTTTTATCGTAATGAGTTGGACACACAGGATGAGCATCAGGTACGATCTATGAATCTCGTAGATATACCGTCCCCTTAATATAAAATAACTGACTTTAGCCTGTTTAACAGATGCGGTGGTCTCCATATGAAATGGAGAATGTAAATTACCTTCCCGCTATCTGCCGGGAGGGACAGAAAGTGCGGAGCTCTCAGACGGTGCTAATTTGTTTTAACATAGCAGTCATGCACGTGCCAGATCGTGTAATGAGACAATTTGATCTACGACCTCACATCCCAGATCAAATGCCTCTGATAGTTTTTCCGAATCGTCGCTCTCGTCAATGGGAGAACGATCCTATTGATTAGGTCGATTGACTCCGAGAACAGATCGTTCGATGGAATCAACGGCATCAAACCGTGGTGATGGGAAGACAATCGACTGAATCGAGCGAGCAGCGGCTGGAAGAATACTTGAGGCGGTATTGGAACATTACATGGCGATGGATACATACTTCAATACTACAATTGTGCTTTACATATGAGCCTTACGCTCCCAGGTTCAGACGAGGGGTAAGTATGTATATTTTCCCTCTTTAATTCTGTTAAAACATCAACTCAAACATGGGTCAAGCATTCAGGTGCAAAGTGTGTACGAAGCTCGTGGGATCCTAAAGATTACGAACGGAGCTCGGAGTTGTGGAATGTAATTGGCTTACTTGACTCCGCCTTACAGAACTTCGGATTGGCAGATCAAATGAGTCAGTGCACCCCAAGGTACTCGTACTCCATTGAGCCTTCCCCTGTCCCATTCCATGTCCCTGAACCACCCCGACCGTCTGAGGCTACTGCTCGAAGTTATGCTTCTCATATACATGAACCGTATGCTGTCGGTAGAAACGATGACGAAGCGGGACTATCCCAGGTCCAGTTTACGCAACCTTCACAAGCTGGTGATTTTTGGGGTCTACACCAAAGCATTCCCCCCCAGACGCAGACATTTACACAATTCTTAACCAGCGATTTCATTCCACATCAAACGACTGGATTTCCCTGTTATGTAGATTCTAGCCGTGTGCCTTCATTCCAGAATCTTCGAGGCTCACCACTTCCACAACAGCCCACACCGTAGCAAGATCAACCAACATCAGAGCATCGTCAACGACCTGCACAGATTGATAGAGCTTCATCAATCAGGGACACAACACCACAACCATCGCGAGAAACAACTGATGAGAGTGGGGTGATACTGGTGTTGCTAGTAGGGGACTTAGGGTTAATATATCATCGATCTTACGTAGGGCACGTAGAATTTTTAACCCGCAGTGATTTGTATGAACAATCTCTTTTTAATTAGTAGATTAATGACAATATGATCGTTTTTTTTTGTTTCAACGTAATCTCATGCTTCCTTCATTATTACAAAGAAATGGCATAAAATTAGTAATGTGCAGATACGTACAAAATGACTTCTCATGGGTCATTTTACACTTCCATCACAACTAAAATATGCAAGTACAATCTCATGTTGTTACATTTTATTTCCATATTGATCAATTCTTTACCGCCTTATGATAATTTGTAATTATCAATTTCTTATGATATTGTCTTGTTGCAGGAGATGGTGAAAACTAGGTTCACAGCACAAAAGTCGGTACATCCTCTGACCAATAGAGTCCTAGCGGGTCGTACACCGCTCAGGGCGAATGCATCACATCAGACTCCACCAGCTTCACCACATCAACCACACGGTGGACATTCTGCAGTCCCACCAGAGGGTAGTCCCCTCAACTTGGAGATGGCTCGTGATCCTCGCAATCTATCAGATACTCCTACGGAGTATCCATTGCTGAATGCTTCAGAGTATCCATTGCAGGATACTTCGCTACCTAAGCCGCTTCATCCTATAGACTCCCCGTTTATCGACTACTCTCCACAATCCATGCCTCCAGCAATGGATGTGAGTTCTCAGAGAAAGACCTCCCCGCTCACTGACGTCTACGACGACGAGGAGGAGTTGTACGCAAACTTAGCAGATTTACATTATACAATTGCACTTAAGTATGCGCGTCTGAGCGTACTTCGAGGACAGCGAGTACATCCGAGGACATGATTACTAGTGTTTACGTATTGTATTTTTTTAAAGATATGTTTATCGAATATAATGCTAGATGTAATCTTCCCACTTCGCATTTGAAATAATGGATCTTAAATTGTAATGTGAAGTGAGATATTGAATGTTGTGTTTCTGTCAGCTATTTTGGAACTTGTTATTTTGCCTCCTTTCCTTCTCTTCTTTGATTTTTAAATTGTTCTCAAGTGAATGGTACAATGTACCCTTATATTTTATATACTTTATATATTCATCATTATACAATGGTACAATCAATATTAATTAAATTACCCATCATTCTTATATAATATTTCTACATTATTTTTTTGAATAAAATGTTGTGAATTATTAATATTAGAAGGTTGAGCATGCAAATTAGGTGAATTGTTAATATTAGAAGGAGGTTATTGCAAATTGGGAGACTGACGGAGGCGGCTGGGGTGTTGATTGGCGAACAGTTCGCCGATCGACAAACCGTTTGCCGATCAATGCCCTGACATGGAATTTTGTCCCTGCCATGCCCTGACCAGGCATTTTGTGGGGATGCATGCCCAATTTGGGAAAAATCTTGGGAATAGAAGTACCGAGGGAAAAAGCCGGTCCGCTGCACCTGACTCTACACTGTAGTCACGGGTGGATGCAAACGTATGGATATAGGCATTACAATATCTTTATCTATTTTTTAATACGAAAATGGAAGCAGATACAGATATTGATAGATATTAAGACTATCTTATCATATCCTTAAAAAACGGATAGAATGTAAAATGTATATTGATCGCATACGAGTAATGTTAAGAATACTTTATAAAACTTAAATATATACAAATTAGATGGAAAACATATGTTATACATTTACTAAATGTGCTTGCATTAAAAATATTACAAATATGATAAAAGAAGGTATAAAACTACATTATATATAATTAAAATAAATCTATGACTATATTTATATATGAAAATGGATATACGGATACGGACGTTTGCGGATATCAAAATGATATCCATATCCGTATCCGTTTAAAAACGGATACAAATACGGATGCCAACATATGTATAAAACGGATAAGATAACGGATCGGATGCGGATATATCTGTAACCGTTTGCATCCCTAGTCATGGGCCGCTCGATTTTGATCGAGCGGTTCTTACGAATTCATACGGTAGGATCCATAAAAAAGTGTGAATTAGTGGGAACCGCCCAAGCCTCTACTGCAGAGTCTGTTACAGCGGACCCTGCAGTAGAGGATCCTCTTCCGTACTCGGGAGGAGAAGGGATTTGGGACGAGAAGGAATATATAAAAGGGTTGCTATAATTCTTAGGGATTTTTACACCTATAACACTGAGCAATTTCTCAATTACATTCATAACTCTAAAAAATTGTGAATTACACCCAGGACTTCGAAAAATACTTAACTCTTACATGGCACAACCCTGTGTTAGATTCCTTTTATTTTATATGCTAACTCTCACGAAAAAAATTACATGTTACCAATTTTACCCTTATAACCATATCATATTTATAAAATATGCCACTAGTATAAAAAATTAATAAAGCTATATTTTCAACAGTTCTTGGAGGAGCCCTTCTGCTCCTCCCCCCAAGGCAGCCCCTGACCTCCCCCCGCCCACCTCCTTCTGGGCAGCAAGCTCGACCCCCCGTCCACCCCTAGTCATAGAGAAACCACCAGCAGGTCCTCCTACCCCCCAGTTGCGGAGAAACACCCCCCCCCCCCCCCCCCCCCGAGGTGGGCGGGTTGACCTCCCCCGATGTGACGCGCACCCTCCATCCCAGAGAAGCCTCCACCAGATCCCGTTGAACCCACTCGACCCCGCTACAGCCGCAGCCCCCGCCGCTGAACCCACCCGACCCCACTCCACCCCCCCTCTCCAAGCCTAGAGAAACCGCCTCCTGGCACGCAGATCCCCGCCTACCCTCTCAACCCAGGCAAAAGCAAAGCCACCCCCCGAAGTCGATGCAGCCTCTCCACGCAGCTCGAGTCAAATGGGCAAAGCTCTGCTCTCCGAGGAGTGGGTCTAGATGGCGGCAATGGCTAGAGGAGGGGGGACTAGAGGTGGGGTTGTGACCATCGCTTGGAGGGACGGGAGGTGGGTTTGGAGAGTGTTTTTTTTTTGAAAATTTTTAATAGTCATTGGAGAGATTATAGATTAGATTAACCCATGGTATGGTTGATTAACTACCCCCTTAATGGGGGGTTATTGGTGTGAGACGAAGAGATTATTCAGGGTTTTTCATGTAATTCATGATTATGCGAGGTTATGAATGCAGTTGCGAAATTACTTAGGGTTATAGGTGCAAAAATCCCTAATTATTATATATGAATAGATATGAATACAAATATTTTTTTGATATTCGTAAATATCGTAATAGTATTTATATATCTGTTTTTACATGTAAATCAGTTGTAGATTTATTTTAACTATATACAACACAATTTTATACAAATTTTCACCATGTTTGATATAGATATTATGGTATAAGTACATTTGGTATATTTATATCATGTGTATTGCACCAAAATATCAATTTTACGTATATATCTTTTTTTAAGGATATTGGAACATAGTTTTTTATATCCATTAATATCTGTATATGCATCCATATTTATATTTTAAAAACGGATAATGGTATGGTAACATATTTACGTATTTGTATATGTCAGTTTGCATCCTCAGTTGGGAGGGTAAGGCATGTAGACGTAGGGTTCCTCTTGGTTTCTCCAATTGTTGTTGTCCCATATCATCAACGCTCTTTCGTATAACAATGGAGCAGCCCTGGACTTCAAAAGAACTTAAAAAGGGAAACTTTACATATAGGCCCTTAGGAAATACATGACAACTAAAGTACATGCGCCATTTTGTAGCAGTCCAAGTTCAGTGGCGGAGGGAGAGGGGGGCGGGTAGGGGCCATGGCCCCCCCTCCCAAATTGATAAATTATTAAAGAGCAATGTTATTTTTAATTTTTATGACCATTTTTCATATTTTTTTGACATTTCTATAAAGGACAACCATTCTTTTCTCCCATTTTTAAAATTTCCATAAAGTACCACCGCCATTCCTTTACACATTTTTCAAATTTATGTAAAAGCCCACTATTTTTATTAAAGATGTAAAGAAACAGATATGGATATAGGTGTTACTATATCATTGCTTATTTTAAAATATAAATACAGATGTGGATACAGATATTGACGGATATAAAAATTATATTATTATATTCTTAAAAGATGAATACTGATGTAAAACGGATATTTATCGCGTGTGAATAATGTTAGAAATATTGTACATATTAGCTTAAATATATGTGTATTGGATAGATGCACATCATTTCAATGTATTAAATAGGTTTGTATCATAGTAGTTATATCAAATAAGTGAAAGAATGTAAAATATACTTAAAAAAAGTCTACAAGTATATTTATATTTAAAATAGATAAACAGACATGGATACTAAGGTTTACGGATATCAAAGAGATATCCATTCATGTATACGTTGTAAATCGTGCGTGGATGTCAAAATATGTATAAAACAAATGCGGTAGCTATCGGATATAAATATATTTATATCTGTCTGCATTCTTAATTCATATCCCTCATTTTTCTAAATTCCAGGAAACGATTCAACTTTCAATCTTCCACTCCCTCTTCTCCTACTATTTCATATTAAAATCAATCCAACCTCATCCGTACCGTTCATGAAAACTTGTTCTCCATCACCTCGCATGGAAAATCATTGGTGTAGCAATGTTGCCCTATTTTTTTGTTTTTTAAATGTTCTAATATCTGGATATGTATTTACCTTATATAATTCATGATCAAACATTATGTGTCGTTAGAAATTAGTACTAATGTACAAATATTTTTGTTGATATCAGTATTCTAGTATTCACAATTACATATTCACTTATAATTGGAGACTGGGAATAGGTATAGATATCTAAACTTAACCATTTTTCGAAGATTGATGGAGTATAACCATGTGGGATATCCAATCATATGTCATCTCATTTTATTTTAAGGTTTGTTACATGCCATTGATATATATAGGGTAAAATGGGGCTGTCTCGGGGGAGCTAACTTGGCTCCCATGTCCCATTTTTTTCATTTTTTTTAAAATGCTTCCGTAGATTTTTTTGTTGTATCCTTATATTATGTCATTCAAGTTTCATGTGAAACAGAAACTCCTACGGCCTCCATCCATACATGATCAATTTCAACAATTTTGTAACCATTAAAAAGTGTTTGTCTAGATGGAGGTTGTACGATTCTCTGTTTTGCACGAGACTTGATTGCAACGTCCCAGACTTAGGTCCCCGGTCCGTTATCGAGAAAAACTGTCCCTGATAACTTATTGGGTTCGGGTCCAAATGAACCCGTTGATAACCACCCAAAATGCTTAAGCCCAAGTTGACAAGTAGTAATCCCCACCACTTATAAACCACATCCACACTTCGTGAGTTTTAGGTATGACACTATGTTTGGGTTAGGGTGTTACATTGATTGATATAATATAGGAATATAGTGATGAATTTCTACATATTCATTTTTTCAAAAAAAAGAAAACATGGGGCGGGAGAGCCAAGTTAGGTCCCCCAAGTGGCAGCCCATTTTCCCCATATATATAACATTTGTATTTTTTCATAATAATATCTTTTTTAATGATTGTGCTGCTAACTGCACTTTTCCATTTCTCCATAGTTGGTATACCGGTATACTATATTTATCATTTTTTGTTATATTTTTAGTTAACTCTTTCAATCATATAATTGGCCTCATAACATGCCTTATGATTTGGACACAAATTAGACAATTTCGTTTTATGATATGGACATGAATCATACATATATATTTTGGCCCCACCTATAAAATTTTTCTAGCTCCGCCCCTGAGTCCAAGGGATCCATTGATCTTGCAACGCATGCACGAATTTCTATTCAATAGATCTTCAAGGGAAGAACAACGTGGATTGGTTAAAATACCACGTTAATTTTATGAAAATGTGAAATTATCACAAGGACTACATTATGGCCATAGTCCCTATAGTAATAGGAGTAGGGTTGGCTATTGAGTCACGACTCGACGAGTCAGGCTCGACTTGGCTTGATAAAAGCTCGTGAGCCTGACTCATTAAGCTATTGAGCCGAACCTGAACTATAATTTTGGACTCGATAGCTTAACGAGTCGAGCCCGAATCGAGCCTCGCTCGGTTCGATAACTCAATAAAGAGCTCGATAAGGAATATATATTATTTATACATAATACAAACAAAATAAAAATAGCCCTTTACAACTCTCCCTCCACTAACTTTGTCCCTTCCACAAGTCACGAGCTTGGAAATACAATCCCAGATCTTCTTCTTGATCTCAAGATAGAGCTGTAGCAGATACACATGCCATTCAAGTTTTGGAATGGTGTCCTCTGCCCCGGGCTCCACCAGTTCGATCAATACCAATCATCTTCTCTATTTTATCTTGTATATAGTGTTGCATATGTGCAAGTCAGCGAGATTACTTGATTAGTCTCGAAACGGGACATCATGGTGAATGATTATACTTTTCTCAAATCAATGCATGCTCGTGAGATACTTTGATTAGCCCCGAAACGAGATATTATTGTTCAAGGATTATAGTTATTCATACTAAAGCATTGTTAACTTGGGCTTACATGTGATACGGAAGATGTCATACCAAATTAATATGATAGGTAACCACCATTATTATGTTGCTCTTCATTTAACGTAAGGTAAAGCTAACTAAACAAGAAATACATATTCAATGAAAAGTGCACGGAATGGCAAACACATATGTCTATTAAAGGATTATTATGATCAAGGAGAAGAATGTCCAACATCGACTTTCCTTGGAGATCTGAAGGGATTTAAATTATTGAAAATAAAGTGTCCGTCTTCAGATCTCATCCGTGTCTTCCAAACATAGTCCGACACCAGTTGCAATGAAGACTCCCCTTTCGCTCCGATCTATAGGGAGGTCACTGGTTGAGAATAAAATCACGCAGCTACATGGATAAGGGGCTCGACCCGAGCCCGCTCGATAAGGGACTCGAGCCCATCGAGCCCGAGCCAGCTCGGCTGAGGTCGAACGAACTCGAGCTCAAATCTAAGCCTGGTTAGAGTTATCGAGTCCGAGCCCGAGCTAAGGGTTGGCTCGGCTCGTTGAGCTTCATAACCAACCCTAATTAGGAGGAGCTAAATTTACTAATGATTACATGGCATGATACAACCGCGTCAGGGCATACATGGACTAAACTTCTTAAAGTCTTTTTATCCTCAACATTTTAATAACATATCTCAAACACAGTTATACATTTCCAGTGTTACGGTTTTAAGAAATCCTTCCAATTACGGACAATCCTCAGCGTGCAATTGGTTGTTGATTCATAACACCAACTACAGGACACCATCCAAAGGAAGTTTAGACACGGAGTTGATGATGATGGGGATGACAGTGGAAAAAACGACATCAACATTCCTTAGAAAGGAGAGAGCACCAACTAAAACTACGCATAGAGGATATTGACAATGTCGGCGGATCACAGCTTACACAGATTGATCATTGATAATCTATTGTTCATTGTTGCTCAAATGGAGCTTAAGGCATTCCAGAAAGAATTCAAAGAACTATCGACGAAGTTAAAAATCTTTTGTTGGAGGAAGAGACATTGACGTGGCTCTTATACTCAGTGTTTTGTATTACATGTAGAATCTGTTCAGTGTCAAATCAACGAGTATCTTTGGATTATATAACTTGCTTCGTTTCTAGGTGTAACGTGTTTTCTTTTCTTGGTCAACTTACGTGTATACTTGTTTGTTAAATATATGCTTGGTTTTGTATTCGAATGGATTAATGTATACTGCAAGAAGACCAGATGTTCAGGAGCAGACTACATGACTAGCCGTTATTTGTTGCCAATAAACAGTTCGTAGTTCTGAATCTTCACAACTTTGTAGACACCAATATTATTCGATTGATGACTTATTTATTGCCAATCAACGGATCGATAATGCTCTTCCATTTGAAGTAAGGGATGGGCGAGCCACCACCAGGGAGAAGGAATCCATTCACAAAGAAATAAGGCGTCCCAGCCACTCCTCTGGTGCATCCATTCTGCAATTCAGCAATGCCAGCACTTAGTATGCCGCCACCGTCCGCGTCGTCGTCGCCGACGATCCACCGAAAGTCAGGAAAAAAAGCCACTGAATTTCAGTTATATATCCTCTTTCAACTTACCCTGAAAGACACCCTCGCCGCGGTAGCTGATGCGGCATCTTCGAACCCTGCGAGGATCGCCGGCAGACGCCCGCCTCCCATCGCATTTGCGGCGAGCTTTGCTATACCTCGGATGACGGACCTTTCCGCCGTGTTGAGCGTGGCCGAGTTGTAGAACTTTTCCTGCTTAGGCTCATGAATTCGTATTAGTAAATGTGAAAACGATCAACAAACTCAATTGGCCACAGAGATTTTGATTAGGAAATGTCGATATATAAGATTAATGTGAACCTGATTGCCAAAGAATGCATCTAGGAGTTGATACGTCACGGAAGAATTCAAAGTGTTGGCGATGTGAAGTGCACGGCAAGCAACAAAAGCATTAGTATGATAGCTGCAATAGAAACCGCAAAACTATAATTAGAATCAATCGATATAGAGTAGTGCAAATACATCAAGATTGCGAGATCTCTTGACGATAAATCTCCTATTAGGTCTGATTGTGAAAAAAAGCCGTCCCGTCAAATATATAGTTTAGATGATGCTGGAAGGTTCCTCCTCGTCAGGGACCTCGTCGGCATGTCAGAAAAGTGGACCCTCGGAGGAGAGGATCGACCTGTTCCGTAGGTGACTGAAGAAAGACTGCAGCACCCGTTTCGCCTCTTTCCCCTCCTCTCCGTCTATCGTTGGAGGGTCGTACGGCCCGTAGGCTGGAGGGGGAGCGGTTCTTTCGAGCAGGAAGCAGGCCGGGTCCTATGGGCGGCCAATCTCTCAGATGAGGCGTCCTGACAATTGCCGACTTCGACTAGACAAGGGGTATCAGCTTGAGAATAGTTAACCTCGTACCTACTTATGTATCCTCCCCTTATGGAAGGGTACTATAGTCCTGGCCCGTGAAAAGACCCAATAGCCAACTAAATAGGATCAACAAATGTCGAGAGGCTGATTATATATTAAAGTCTAGTTGTCGAGGGTAACCCGACTCTTTCCCGGCAAAACTAAATAGTGATTGAGGGTCAAATATCTATATCCCACTGGCCAAATATCTAGGTACTGACTATTTAATATAAAAGAAACTTGGCGTGAGGATGTGAACCATCGCTCCATCAAGGGCTACAAAGTTCTTATTTGTTCAAACATGGAAAACAACTGCGAAGGAGGGAAGAGGGTCTATCCCATGCTTTATCTGGAGGGTCTAACGGCATCCCGAATGATTTTTGCTCCGAATACATAAGAAAGAGTAACCGCAAAAGTGAATGATTGTAACTTGGAAGACCTTCCCTTAATCCATCCCTAATGACGCGGTTCGGGAATTCAAACCCTATGTTGAGTGTTTGACAACAAAAGTGAATGCTTACTTGCTTTGCTTAGTGATTGTTGACTTTGCCAACTCCTCGAAAATGAATACTAGTATAACAAGCAAGCACTAAGCAAAGCAAGTAAGCATTAAGATCAGGACTCAATATAAGCTTTATCCATGGGTTTCCTTCTGTGTGAGCCTGCGTCCCGACCTTTTTGTGCAATAAACTCCTCATGGTCGAAGACTAGTGATAGGTGGTCTTCCGGAGGTTTCGAAGAAGGGTAGACGGGGGTGTCAGTACATCAATGAACCGTGGTGAACTCGAGTCGAGACCCTGGAGGCCGCGGGCCTACTTGAAGCGGTCGTGGGGCCGGCTGGTTCTTTTGCCAGCAAAGTGGAAGAAAGAGCAGAGATATAGAAGAGGAAAGGGACCAATATTGCATCTAATAAGGGCCTGTTTGGTACAAGCATAAGGGGCTGAAATAGAGGAGAATAAGGGGCCATTTTCCTCCCGACACGATTCCCTGTGGTACGACTATTCCCCATTATTTCATCTTATTTCACTCTTATTCCTATCTTTATCCCACCTTACCTACCTTTATTTCACCTTATTCTCATTATTCCTATCCTCCAGCCGAACAAAGAATAGACTCTTATTCTCCTTATTCCCAATCCTTATTCCTGCTTATTCCCGAACCGAACGGACCCTAAGAGACCCCGTAGAGCCTTGCGGGAACTCGAGCGAGTTTTTTCACTGAAACAAAGGGGTGAGGGATGAAAGTCATCCCATGGTTCAGTTGGATGAGACATGAGACGGCTAAAAATCAATACTTGGGAGGAGTGAGACATTGACCAAAGGAATGATGCTCGGAAATTCTAGGGGGTGACGACCGAACTTTTGAGGAACGACTTGAGTTGGGCTCACCCACTGTCAACGTTACTACAATATTGAGGACAAAGTCAACGTTACGCGAACACATTGTTTTTTCTTGTCATTTTTAAAATCAAATATGATTTAATCGAGAATAATATTTATTGTTACATACTTATCATCTCAATAGAATCTGAAAAGATGAAAGGGGTGCTTTAATATGCCAAGAAGGGAAACTGGTCCTGATCACACCTTTAAAATGGACCGGCACTCGATACAAATCGACGATAATGGTCCTTTTATTTTAAAGTGCATTAAATAAATTTTGAATGCACCGAGGTTTAGTATAGACAACTGGAAAGGTCAAAGCTTGCAAAGACGGACATTTTTATCAAAGGGTAAACTACATTTGAGACCCCCAACTATTGCCCTGACCTCAAAATAGGCCCCCATTTTTAAGATGTAGACTTTATTATAGGCTTTTTTTTACAGTTGTGATCCTCTTATATGTTGCAATATCAGTTACGTTCTTCTCTTTTTTACAATATTAATTGTGTCCCTAATTATCTTCTTGATCAATTAACAGTTGTGCTCCTCGGATTAATTTTGTTGTTAATTGATAAGCCAAGTCATAATTTATACACAGATTTAGCAAAATTTTACTACAGGTGTGCCCCTATAATTTTCAAACAATTACATTTATGTCTTGAGATTGCATTCGTTTGGAATGGGAATGGACGAAAAGTAATCCGAACATTACACTGTTGATTGGCCGATAAGATAATTAGAGTACAATTTACGATGAAAAAAAGAATGAGTATAACTTATATTACATAATCTAAATAAATCATAACTGTAAGAACCCTTTATTTATTAAACCAAACGTAACACAGACTGATTTCTAACCATTAGATTATCTAATTATATAATTCTCTCTCGTTAAGTGTAGAATTAACGCCTACCTAGATGTCACATGTGCAGTTAAATAAAATTGGGATCCTGCTCGTAGTCGTAGGATAGAGAGGATCATCTGTTGCAGGTCGAAATGCAGCAGATTCTACAGTAGCTACATGCGTCGCTCGATCACGATAGAGCGGTTCGCACGATTTTGCACATTTTGTGGATCCGTATCGTGCAAAATCGTGTGAATTACTCGATCAAGATGAGCGGCTCACGCCATCACAGCAGAAACAACACCACAACAGACAATCGGCCTCCGTAGTAGGAAGGGACAACTCACAAAAAAAAGTCATAGTTAGAGACCTTAAATGTGACTTATCCCATACCCTTTACCTAACCGCTACTAAATGTCCTCTGAACTCTCCATTTGCTTTTTTGGCAGGATCAGATATTTACTTAAACTATTTAACTTAATTGAGTATACATGACAATGTTTGTTCCTTAATCCTCTATCAATATTAACGCAACATTCCGAACTGTAATCGTTTAGGTGTCGAGATAATTTAAATAATATAATTATTGAATTACAAAGAACTTTAATGAAATAAGCAAGCAAGCAAACAAGGCAACGATTAAACTAGTGAATCGTGAAAACGGAAGTGAGATGCGGAGACGGTGCGGCCGGAGAGCTTACGGGAGAGGGAAGGGGTGGACGGTGACGGAGATTCGGGGGTAGTAGTCGTGGAAGATCTGCTTGAGAGGCGGCCACGAGTTGCGGCTGTCGGGGCAGAGGGGGTCGAAGAATGCCTCGACGACGATGGAATCCTCCTTGGGCATGGCCTTCTCGTAGACGAAGCCATCCATCCTGGGAGGGATGGGCACCTGAGCCATGCAGACGCTGCAAACCCATGCAAGGAGGAGCGCACCCACCATTCTCCTCTCCATTGCTTCTGCCGTGTGCTATCTTGGGAGTCCTATCTCTCTCTCGTATATATTATGCTCGGAGCTGTGTTGGAGTAACACGCCATTAGAGAACTGACGTGGATGTATCGCCGGTTGGGTCCTGCGGATGGAATAGTGTTCTCCCTTTTATGCATTTTTTCGTGCGCCGGTTGGTGCCTCGTGAGTCGTGACGGGACGTCGAATCGGATGCCATGACCGGCTTCCAAAGTTGGATTGTTGCGTGGCGCCAAATCGGATGTGCCAACTTCCTGTGGGGATCAGGGTTTCATTGGATTAGTTGGCGCTATGTTTGCCTCCCAAGATCTGAGGGAGGTCTTGGATTGCGCTCCTTGCACATGCTACGTGAGGCCACCTTTGTGGTTTGGACGTGGAGAATCCTCACGACTGAACACTCGCTGTGGGCTATCTACATGCGAAAGCGATATCTTCATTCATGCTCCTTCCGGGATGCTATTCCTAAAGGGGGCGACTCGCTGTTGTGGAAGGCTTTGCTGCGTAAGCGTGATGTATTCCGGGGCTCTATATCTTCTTCTAACTCTCGGCATACCTGGCTTAACTCCTCTAAAGGGTTCTCTTTCTCTCGAGCTATTGACGTGGTTAGACATCGTGAGGCAGTTGTTCCCTGGGCAAATTTAATCTGGTGCAAGATGGCTGCGCCTAAATTCTCTTGGGCACTTTATCGTGCTTTCACAAACAGACTCCCCACTCTTGACCGGTTGCAGAGGATGGGGATCTCCACTGTTAGCCAATGTTATCTGTGTGATGCGGGCGCTGAGTCACGGGATCATATCTTCTTTGAGTGCTGCTTCTCTGCGGCAATTTGGCTCCAGGTCGTTGCTGGTATAGGTCTCTCCCCACCGCCTCCTCTCTGTCTTTGTGATATCTTGAACTGGATTATGCTGTTGCAAGACAAGGATCTCCGTTCCCGCAGGTGTGTTGTCCTCTCGGCTGAGGTGTGGATTATTTGGAAGGAGAGAAACATGCGCTGGACATCCTCGCCTCCGTCCTCGCAAGATCATATTAGTGCTTCTATCATCTCGGCCGTTAGAATTTTAGTGGGCACCTTGTAAATGTTTACTCGGTGAGGGGATTTTCTTTTTTGGGGCCATCCTTGGCATTTTGTTAACTTTTTGAAATGGTTTTCTTGTTTTTTTTTCCAGAGTTAGGGTGCCTATTTTTGTATCTCTGGGCACCGATTTAACCCTATATGGGTCTGTAAATTCATCCTCCTTTCATCAATACAATTACTTACCTATCAAAAAAATCGGATGTATATCTTTTATTTTAATTTCTGTGGATGCAACAGTAGCCACTAGCCAGATTAACGGGTTGGATCATCTGCTCTATAATAGCGCCATCGAGCAATCCACACTGGTCCAGGTTTGGGTGGGTGCTTCTGCTGTTACAGCGAATGACTTGTGCCTCTTAAATAAGTGAGCGTAAGAGAACCGACAGTGATCGAGCGACTCCTCTGCATTACAGCAGCTACTGTAACAACATCACCATTCTTAAATGAAACCTTCTTATGATGTTAGCGGAGAACAATACAACCTTGTACAAACTGCTGCCACACACTATGACAAAATTGACATAAAACAATGAATAATTTAATATTCGTTGTCATATCTTCCTTAGTTAAATATATTACGACGAATATTATTCGTTGCTTGCTTCTTTAAATTCGCAACGAATAATGGTATCTGTTGCTATATTTCTCGCAACGAATCATATAACGAGGATTATTGTTGAATTCTTCTTCTAGTCGTTGCTAAATTTGGCAACGATTAGTATGATTTTAACAAATAATTCAACGGAAAAATCGTTGTTATATGGACCTTTTACAACGAATATGACGTTCGTTGTTAATTAGAAGTATAAAATATGATTTGGTAACAAATAATATTCATTGTTAAATCTTTAACATCGAAATATATGACAACGAATATTCAAATTATTTATTGCCTTAAGTCCAATTTATTGTAGTGACACTGAGAATAATGACAGAAGGTTCTTAATTATTCTATCTCAAAGGTCAAAGAAAAAGTTAACACATGAAATGCAATGGCAAAAGGTTTTCGCAAAAAAAGGAAACATAACATGAAGAGGACTAGTGTATTTCCCGTACTCCGCGGCGGGTTGGATGAAATTTTTAAAATATTTTCAAAAATATAAAAAGTAATTGAGATATTAAAGTATATTTTTTAATTGAATAAATAAGTGAATATAACATTTTTGGGACAATGAGAAGTATCATTTTATATAAACAGTCATTAATGCTAATAATTAATAACAACCATACATCACATAAGCAATTGGTATATATCATACATAGAACATTAGAAATGTTCTACCTAAAATGGAGCTTAAGGCATAAAGCTTAACATGGTTACCGTTAAACCTACAAAAAAGTATTCAACATAATATAAATCTAATAACCAACGAAATAATTACAGACATCATAAAATAATATCTTTCATACGACAATATTGTCCACCTGTCTTTGCATCGAAAATTTACACAGGAAAATTTGCATATGTATTATTGAATACATAGCAATATCATTTTGAAAAAAATATCAAGAAAAAGTATGTAGCAAGAGTGCATTTTTTATCGACCATACAAAAAATCATAATTAGCATGATATGATTACGCGATCAAGTACACAGCAAGAGTGGATTTTTTAATTACCCATATAGAAATTCCACAATTAATGCTAAGTATTTATGAGTTCAACCATGCATAACATTGAAATAAGTTGTTTAAATAAAGTGTGTAGGAAACCAATGTCGTGGTAAAACCTACTATTAAGTAGCATAAAAAAATATCTAACATAAACTATTTAAATGGTAGTATGGGTAAGAATGCCATATATGGAAAATTAAAAAGTCACTATGTCGTTTGTATGGATAACTCTATATGGAAGTATGCTGAATATTTATAAGATCGTTTAAGTATAGAAACTCTGAATAGGAGTTACATTTGATATAATCACATTATGCTTAAAACGGTCTAATTTACACCACATTATAAGTAAACTGTATTTACTATGTAATCTATTACGAATACACCTCGGAGAGCAATTTATTTTTTTTCTTCACTTTTATCATATTCTCTAATATACCGATATTTATAGAGCCGTTATAAATAAAAATAAAAAAGGGAATGTCAACAAATAATATATAGCATGTTTATATATTAATGTTCCATGTGGAGTATCATATATATATATATATCATGGAATATTGCAGCTATAGGGTGATATGTACAAAATGAATGACATCAAATATCGAGCAATGATATTGAGATAGTAACAACCTTAAATTTGAAGGTTTTAAAAGATAGACTATATTTGACATTTTGAGTTTACCGATATTATGGTCTTTCTGGAAGATTATTACCGGTCAAACCTACTAATATTTTATTATGATATTTCAATATACAGGAATAAAAATTGAGTATTAATCTTAAGCAATCTAATTTAAAAATAAGAATATAATTGATATTATGAGAAATGTAAAAAACATTAAGATGGAAATTTCTAGAAAACATTAGGAAGACTATGTTGCTCACCTTACGTAGCCTCAGAATGATGAATGTGATATCTTTTATACTACAAATAAAATGTGAGTTGGTGAAAGGGAGGCATGAGGGGGAGAGAGAAATAGGTGGAAAACTTGTGATGCAATAGAGAGTACTTGAATCGTTGAGGGAGAATTGTGAGACGGGAGAGAGGTGAGAGAGAAAAGGAGGGGGAGGTGGGATCACTCAGAATGTAGAATGTGGGATGTGACCCCTCATTTACTAAAGAGATAAAAAATCGAAAAGACATAAAATGAGAGACATGTTCCACGAAGAGAAAGAAGGAAGAATAATCAGAGATTAAAAAAAGAGTGGATGCTAATATGACAAAATCTCGCATATCGAGGAAGAGAACGGGTGAAATAAAAACATGAGGAGAATAGACTCAAACACGTTACTTGTGACATTTGAGGTTCGTTTGGTTGCAGGGTTGGGCAGGGTTGGGTACTATTCACAAGGCTGGGTAAATAGTAAACTGTGAGGAGGGAGTACTCCTGTGAATAGTGCCCAACCCAACCCAATCCTGCCCAACCCTGCAACCAAACGAACCCTTGGTGTCAAGGGAACCAAGTCGTCGGAGTTGGAAAGAAAAATTGCCAACACGTATTGGGGTGCGATAAACAAAAGTTTGCGAATAGAGTGGGAGAAGGAAGAGTCCGCATGTTGGATAGAAGGGCTATTTTCGGAAGAAAAGGAAGTGTAGGAAAAGCAACAGGTGTCATACGTAGGACTAAAGCTGGGAGAAACCCAACTTTAGTATAGATATAGACTAGTATATATACCTGCACTTTGATGCGGTTCTATATTTTTTAATTCTATATGGTACACGACAAATGTGTATAGTAAAATGACATGAGCTATATGAGAAAATATTGCATAATAATTGGTGGATTGGTTATTTGTACTGTTAGTTGAGTAACAATTAGAAGTGAATAGTGCATGTGAATTACCATTATCATAACCGGATGTTACTGATTTTTTAATAGAGTTTAGACATAACAATAGAAAGAATATCCTTTCTGATTGACAAAAACACAACTTTCCTCTTTTGGATCTTGTATTAAGCATAAGTTGTCTCTGCATATTCTTAGATCCATTTTTTGATTGATAGTCCGCAAGATTTTCTAATCGGAGAGCTACCATTAGATTTCTCTCATGAAATAGGGGTTTCATAAAAAATAGTATAAGAAGAATTTTAAAATGCAAATTAAACTAATAACAATTACAATGTGAATATAAATAAATAAGCATAACCATCGTATTTGGTACTTCAATGCTTTAATCAAGATTTGTCCATATGTTGGTATTTCAACATTTATACAAATTTAATTATATGTCGGTGTTTTGATGCTTATAAAGATTTGTCCATATGTGTTATTAACCGTAGGAAGGATGCAAAGTGAGATTTAGTTCCTGGTAATATGTTGAATGTAAATAGAAAGAAATTTGTGTGAAAAAGAAAGGAGTCCTAAATTGCCTTGCCATCGTAAGTTAGAATTACTCAAATAATTTACATTTATACTCTTTTTCTGTGACGTGACCATTGTTACACTGTTATTTGTTATCCTTGTTTTTCTCTCCCCTTGGATTACTATGGGTATTTGTCGGCTACTCATCTTCTCATTGCTACAAATTTTTCAAGGGAGTATAATGGAAGAAGGTTACCTTCAAGACATCATATACTTCCACAACCATTTTATTCATGATCTTTTTCATATTAAATGAGCTTATATGGGGGCCAAAAGTCGTCTGATGCTTCAGGACAATGTTTGACCTGGTTTTGGTATGGTTTGTTATTCAGTTCCTCTTGTCTTCATAGGTGGTTACTTTGGATTTAAGAAACTTCCCGTTGAGGACCCAATCAAGACAAACAAATTTTCTAGGGAGATTCCTGAGCAAGCTTAGTATATGAACCCAATTTTCATAATACCTATTAGTAGCATACTTATGGTTGGTGGTGTATTCATAGAACTATTTATGATCCTTACATGTATTTGAATTCATCAGTTCTACTACATATTTGCATTCCTGTTATGGTATTCTCTATTCTCATCGTCACTTGTGTAAAGACTATATCATCCTGCTATGCGTATACCATCATGCTTTGTTATTACCGGCTATGTAGTGAAAACTACACACGCATGCCACTCTTTTTAAAAATTTATAAGAAAAAGATCATATCGCATGTATATTTATAGATTATTATATCAACGTGTTTATATATTTGATCAAGACTTCTAAATAGATTTTACTAATATATTGTGTATTAAATTATCATTTGAATTTATAATTTTATTGAAATCATTATGATAAAAATATTCATTCATTTTTTTCTTGTTATATTTTATATATTCGACATTAGATTTATTTAAGTTATTATTTGGCCAGTAATTAATCAATCTATGATGATCAAAATATACTTTAAAAATCTATAAACGTTAAAAATACATAAGAAATATTGTGAAGATATTTCAATCAATTCAATTGATAGATATAATTAGAATAAAATATGATACTTATATGTCACCCTAATTTCAAAAGATGAGAGAAATTAAGTTATATATGTATTATATTTTTAAAAAATTTATTTACTATTACATATTTTTTTATTACTTGTATTAAAATTCTATTAACAAAATATTAATATAAGTAACATTATGTCATAATCAAATTCATAGGTTATTTTTTATTTTACTATTTATTGAATTATTTGTATCACATAATAACTCAAGTATCAAATTGAAGTTATTTCTAGGTTTTATTTTTTTATTTAAGATTTATATCTTCAAAATTAAGTTTGTCTAAAATTATTATTTTTAATTATTATTTTATTTCAAGGATTTTACATTACGTATAATGTGTTGTAAGCATTTTCAAAAACTACCTACATTTTATTTGCGAGAGAGCACATGAGTGGAGAGGATTTTTATTTTTTAGGAGGTTACATGGAGTGGAGATAGAGTGCATATCTGTGCTTCGCGGTGTGAATAAATTAAGATAAAGTTTGTTGAAAATGGTAAAACCTAGAAAAAATAATTGAAGCATAATAGAAGAAAACAAAATAAAGATGAAATATAAAATTTAAGAAGTAAGAAATTCAATTTAAATATGCATATATTTTCTTCTAATTAATGTTGGGGTTTATATAACATTTCCTACCGTAAGGAAATTTTATTTTTTCCTTAAAAAATGGAAATTATGTCAGATAAGATGAATGAGGAAATAATAAATATAGGAGTGAACTTAAGAGAAGGAAATAAAATAAATACATACCCATCAATATCTCACTTGTCTTTGTTTATTATTCATATATAATAGAACTTTTTACATTATCCAAATATTTATAAATATATCTGTAAAATAAATTCTTTTACATTTGGAATTGTTCTTATATACAATAAACTAATAGATAAATACTTTGGATAATTGGATAATTGTATTTTTTGCATAAATGATTATCCATATCATTAGTATATGACACTTGCAAAAGAAAAAAAATCGATATTATTTATTTCATACATGTTTTGGCGTGTATATGGAGATAAAGAATGCATTGACATATAAAGAAAGAGAAGGATTAGTGGCGAGAAAGAGATGAGTGTTTCCTACATATAATATAGGCAAATAATTAAGCCAACACTACGTGTTGGGTTGAATTTTCAAAATTTATATTTTTCTCATAATTCAAAAAATATTTAACATCGATTAAAATTTATTTATGGAGAACTAAACAACTGATAAGACTTGCACATTTTGAATTTTTTAAAAGGAAACACATTTTATATCTATAATAACATATAGTTCAAAGACCAAAAAATAAAAAAAATCACTTTATGGTTTTAATTTTTTTACTAAATTAATGTAACTTGTTAACGTGCCGATATTTATCAATATTAGTTATATTACACGGTGAAGTTATGATTATTCTATACTAATAACATGGTGGTATTTTAAAATTGAAAGAAGTTTAATAAATACATGTTATCCATCCGTGTCTTATAAGAAAAATATAACATAAAAATAAATGATCAAGAGATGGAGAAATTTATTCTTTCTATTTTACATCATATTCATACACCATCTTTGTATTATTTGTATAATTGATATACATATATAAAGATGTAATATTTTACATCATATTTTTTATTCTTATTCTTTATACATATATAAAGTTGTATATATTAATCTAACATAATATAAAATTGGTGAGAATATTGGATGGAAAAGAATTATATTTAAATATTTTTATTAATTATACACTATATCTTACATTTTTATAATTAATCATACACATTCATTTCAAAATAATTTTATTTTAGTATAATAATGAAATGTTTATATTGGATCTTATTTATATTCATTGCTAAAATTTGAATATGAAAACATTATTAAGTTTGAAAAAAATGTTAGCCTCAAATAATAATAGAAAGAAAGAGAAGAGAGCGTGTAAAAAGTAGGAGAGGGGAAAAATAAAGATACACGTATTTTGATGGAGAGAGAAAGAGACTAAATGAGGAGAGAGAGAAATGGATTTTAATGAAGAGAGTAAATGCAGGAGAGTAGTGGATGGAGAGAGAGAGTGTTTTGATGGAGGGAGAATAAATGGAGAGAGAGAGTGAGAATGGATGGAGAGATGACGTGAGAGTAGTGGACGGAGAGAGTGTTTTGGTGGAGGGAGAATAAATGGAGAAAGAGGGAGAGAATGGATGGAGAGACACCGGGAGGGGAAGAGCGGGAGAAATATCACACAACACCACGTGTCCATGTTAGGAAGGGTTTTTGTAAAAACCCAGTAATAGTATAGTTATAGATGATTTGCACCTGAGAACAATGCGCTCCAGCGGTGTTAGGGGGATTTTTTAGAGGTAAATTAGTTTGAAAGGGATGGTAAGAAATTAAGACTACAATCCACTCCCTTAGATCGTCTCTTGTTCAACAAGATTAGGATATAATAATAATGCAAGATATAGACTAAGCAACATGTACCAACAGCCATTCTCACGCACTTTAGGTAACCAAACATGTGTCTCTATAAATTAAATAAGAAATCTGTGTCACACTTTTTGTTACGACAATTCTAAGTAAAATGACCACCTTAATTGTAGGTGACTTCAATATGTATTGAATGTTTTTAGTCCTCATGTTACTTCCATACACGTACGATAGGTTATAATGGCAGCATGCTATGCTGAGAAATAAGGTTTTATAGATACATGCACAGTGTCGTCCCTGACATTTCATGGGCCCTAGGCAAAAAAAAGAGGTCCTTAAAAAATTTTTAATAAGAGCAAATTGTTCCTAGTGTGTTTATCATCAAGTATAAAATAAAACATTCTATTTTTGAGAAACAATCAACCCTTATATAATCTTATTAATTTTTTGACTTTAGCTTGAGTTCGCCGAAAATTCGAATTTATAGTAGGGATGAAAACAGATACGAATATATCCAAATATATGCTTACCGTATTCGAAAAATTACTGGATACGGATATCTGTATCTGACTACTAATCGAATATGGATTGAATATAGATATGGGTTGTAAAAATTTTCCAAATACGTATGCAGATATGGTAATGACTTAATATCCAGATATCCGAGTACAACATTTAATATTGGTTTATATATTAGTTAATGGAATATACGTCACAACACTATGTTGTTATTAGCATTATATATAATATAATATATTACATTAATGGTATCAATAAACTTCTGTTTGTTTGGAAATGGGCACTAATAAAAGTTACGAAACCCTATCCCCCCTTTTGTTTCCGGTCAAGAACACATGTTACTTCGACGCTACCTCTTGTCATGATGCAACTTATTTATGTTTCATTGTCATTTTTTTAAAATCATTTTGAACTTTGATAGAATTTCAATTAGTATTCGTATGTGGTCTTTGTTCTATCCGTATTCGGATTCTATGTTTATTGGATCCATATTTGGATTCGCTCTTTATTTGATTCATATTCGGATTGGCTATTTATTCGATCCACATTTGGGTATGCTCTTTATTTGATTCGTACTCAGATTCGAATTCACATCAGTATTTTTAAAGATATGCTTTCCTTAATGCATATCTGAATCATATCTGTATCGGTATTCGATAGAGATAAAATAAATATGGATATAAAAATAGACATATCTAATCCGTATCCTATCTATTTTCATCCCTAATTTATAGAGGCTTATTTTTCTATAAGTTGTTTCACCGACAAATTCTGTTATATTCCTAACCTAAAAATCAGATTATGCAAACCTGGGCCCCTAAAATTAATGGGCCCTGGGCAATTGCACTTCAAAACAATGCCCAGGGCCGGCCCTGTACATGCATATCCACACTTCGTGATGTGAGTATTTTTAAATGTAAAGTATAAAATTAGGATTTTTATCAGTTGTACCCCTCTGAGATATTGCAATATCAGTTACATATCTCTCTTTTTTGGAATATCAATTGTGCCCCTACCTTCTTGTAAAATTTACGGTTCTGCCCTTTTGTAATATCAGTTATGCCCCTGCTCTACCTTAACGGAAGCGCATGACAGTGAATTTTACAAGAAGGTAGGAGCTCAATTGATATTCCAAAAAAGAGAGGCACATAATTGATATTACAATATCTCAGAGGGGCACAACTGATAAAAATCATAAAATTAAGAGGTAAGAGTATGAAAACATATTGGGAGCATGTGAAATATGGAGGAACATATTGTGAAGAGACTTTGCCAATCTAGAAGATATACCTTCTAAATATTATGCTTCATTTGCTTGACTTGGAAAATAATGTTATCAAAAATAAAGAGTAAATGAGAACATATTGGGAGCATGTGAAATATGGAGGAATCGTATTGTAAAGAGACTTTGCCAATCTAGAAGATATGCCTTCTAAATATTATGCTTCATTTGCTTGACTTGGAAAATAATGTTATCTAGAATAAAGAGCAAACATAGAATCAAAATAAGAGCAAACAAAAGAGTGAAAGTTCAAATACACAAGGAAGGAGCAGGAAATTTAGTTGTAAAAGCGTACATGTTTCTTATCTAAATGAATACATAAGGGAAGGGGATTAAATTTAGTTGTAAAAAGTGTACACGTTCTTTTACCTCGTGATGGTCCAATAATATTGGTGATAATTAAAGTTATGATGTTGCAAGATATTTTTTTTAAAAAAATAGTGTTATATGAGATTAAAGAAAAATAATCATAGATCTTGGAGCAATAAATTTATTGATTAAATGTTTATATAATATAAAAGAGGCTCATAATTTTATTAGATATATGTTCTTTCTCAAGACTGGTTATAACTGCAAGATGGTTCTTGAAAAAAGTCAATTACATCGCCAATTGAAGTTATAAGAATGCTTATGCATTATGCGTTGAGAAAAAGTTTTTCATCTTTGCCTAGTTTAGGGTGTTTTTTCTCTAGCTATCATAAGGGTGCACGAAAGGAGAGAGTGGTAGAAAAACCACCCTATTTAGGGTTTCTCTATGAAGTGAACGAGAGAGACGCATGGAATTCGTGCATCTAAAATTATGATAGATGATGGGATGGAGACATAAAGGGCCTGTTTGGTAGGAGAATAGGCCCTGGAATAAGGGGCCAATTCTCCTCCCGACACGGTTCCCAGTGGTACGACTATTCTCCATTATTTCATTTTATTTCACTTTTATTCTTATATTTATCCCACCTTACCTACCTTTATTTCACCTTATTCTCCTTATTCCTGTTCTCCAGCCGAACGGAGAATAGACCCTTATTCATCTTATTCTCCATCCTTATTCCTGCTTATTCTCCTACCGAACTGGCCCAAAGTGTTTCGTCATAGTGATGTATGCAACATAAGGCCAACAAAAATCAAGGGAAAATCCACATGGCAAAGGAAACATGTAAGGTTTCCTCAGGAATGCAATCTGTGCCATCGGATTTTTAGGATTGATTTTCGCCAAAAAAAAAGAAAGAGGATCAAATGATCTTTGTCGTAACTTGGGTTACAATAAAGGAATTGCTCCATAATGAATGAGTTCTTTACTTCTAACAGCTAATTGATGAGCTCTTTGATTCTAAATCCAATTAAATCTCATTTGATTCGAGCCACACTCAGCATTATTTATAATTTCGATCCAAATTATCACATATAAAAATATCTTATCGATTATATAGAACTCCTCCTCATCATTCTACAAAGATTTTGGAGTGGGACCCTATCTACCAAGCTCAAAGGAGATCTGTTTTCCTTGCTTTTGTGGCATAATGTTATGTTCCTTCCCATCGAGCTTCTAATTCACCAAGAAGGGGCAAAAATGTGTGATGGACTTTGAACTTGAAAGTAGAATATACTACAACAACAAACTACACTAAACTTTCATTCAATATGTTCAACTTTCCTATGTATAAAAGTACTCGGCATATATTTTTGTGCATCATACCAATAACAATATGATACATCTAGAGATTGGATCTATCAGTAGGAGACATACATAGGATAACTACCATGATACCATTCTCCAAAATGCAATATATGGCATATGAGGGTGTCAAAAAAGTTCATGCTCCATAAAGAGTAGGAATTGTAAATTCCAATAATTTTTTTCATTCAACAAAATCCTGTCAATATTTATGTTTATTTGAAGATACTATATGTGACCTATTGATACTTCCCAGATAAAGCTCCTTTAGTCGAGAAATATTGTGTTTTGATCCAGTAATTATGAAAATTTACAGTCTTGCCCCTAGAGCCTCTTTTGGTGATTGCAATTATATAGTAATACAGAGCATGATTGCTTACTAATGTACACCATCTTTATCTTAATTTAAATGTCATGTGAAGTAAATCGAGATTTAGATCATGTTCCTCAACTGGAAGGTCATTTTTACTCAATCACCATATTATAGTGGATTCGATTTCGTTCATTTTAAAGAAATAATTCAACTTTATTGTTGATGCCGATTATGAAAGGGCATATCGATGACGAGAAGTTTTGCATGTTTTCAATGTGAAAAATATCCATTGATGTATGTGGTTTTTATAGTTAAGGATGTAATGCGAATGATGTTCATTCAAATATTATTCGATTGTCAACATCTTCCTTCAAAAGTTACTCAGCAAATCGTTTTTTTTATGTTGAAAAATTTGATAATTATGAAGGGGCGAAATGCTCATTAGATCTTCGAAATAAGGGACGTTTGTTTTAAGATAAATGACTTTCTCATGAGATTGCCTTATCTCGGGACAATGAAGGCATGTGTCTTGATCTACCCTAATTCTTCCTTCCCATTATCCCTTCTCTTTCAAACAATGATTACCATATGTTCTCCTTTTACATTTTGTATTATAAAATTATAACTGCTTCATCCAAATAGTTATCACTGTTATTTTATTCTCCACTTGTTCATAGTCGTTTTCAGGGTTAATGAACACATACTTACTGCATATGATTATCTATGTAACAGATTCTCGGTCAAGAAACTATATGAAGAGTTGAGAAGTGGAGGAGCGGGAATAACTGATCTCGACATAGGCAAGGATATGACGATCATTTGAGCATGCAGGATACCAAGCAGGATCAAAGTTTTCTTATGGTGTCTGAGGAAAAATAAGTTGTGTGACAAGGCGAGGAGGGCAAAAATCTTGAGGACTCAGGAGGCGAGGTGTGATAGATGCAGGGAACAAATGGAGAATGCAGAACATCTCTTTTTCATGTGCGAGACATCAATGAATGTCTGGAGGGAATTGGCTATCCCTTGGTTAGATGCAAGCGGATCGATGAACTTTTGGGATGCAATAAGGAATGTGGGAGGAAGCTCTACGGATGATGTTTTAAAACCTTTTGCGGCGCTTTGGTTGATTTGGTTGGCAAGAAACGAGCTCATTTTCAAGAATCGACATTTTTACTCGGAAAATGTTGTATCATATTGTAAGGATCTATTGAAATTTTGGGAGTCTTGATAACTTACGATGTATTCTTGGTTTTTGTTTTAATATAATTTTGTGGTGACTCCCATACTGGGAGATCACCCTCTTTGTCATAGAAAAAAATAATTGTCCGGGTGTCTGCATGCTTCAAGAAGAAATTGAATTTCTTCAGCTATATATGCAATCAATAAATGTAAATAATATCAGAGCCAAAAATAAAAACTTGCATAATAACAACAAAGCCTTTTCCCACATTAAGTAGGATCGGTTACACGGATTATTTGCCTCCAGTCGGATTTATCTTGGGTCATTCTCGGGCTTCGATAAAGAAATTAAATCACTTTAGATAGTCTCATTCCAACACTTCTTGGGTTTTCCTCTCCCTCTCTTAGTTGGCTCAACATTATAAAACTTGCATCTCATATCCGATGCATCAATCGACATACTTTGCAAATGCTCAAACCATCTTAAGTGATTTTCTCTCATCTTATCATCTATCGAAACTATAATAATTTTCCTTCTGATCACATCATTTCGAATCCAATCTTTACATGTATGATTGCACATCCACCTAAGCATTCTCATGTCTGTTGTTATCATTCTCTACACATGTATATAGTTCACAGGTCAATATTCTGATCCATAGAGTATAGCATATCCATAAAGACTTTCAGATCGATGGTAACGACCTCCACAAAAATAAAAATTCGGCAAGAACATAATAATATACATGAAGCGAAGGTCTTTTAGCGACACTGTCCTTAGGTGTTGCTGATCCAACAAAAAAAGGTTGTGGTTACTTGAGTTTCAGGGTCCCTGAGTTTGCTAAGTAACTAGCTAGTAGTATTTTGACAGATTGTGCGGGCTTTATCATGGTTTGTCATAGAAAGAATGCTCACTCTTCCACAGAGATTCACCTTTTCACAAAAGACTTGCACATCGATAGTAGTAACCTCCATGAAGAGAAGTGGTACATAATAGTCAACAAAGAGAGTGTGCTTCCAGAGCAAACATTAGTATTCAATGTACCAACTTCTATGATATCGTCACTCAAAAATGAAAACTGCTAATACGGATGGTCTACTTCTCCAAAGGAGTGCAACCATGAACATGCGACACGAAGATGTCTTCTATTTCCTATTGAGTTTTATTATGACTAAGATACTCAACGACTTGAGCTACAAATTATTCACATAAAGAGCAAACTCTTTTGTTCTATAGATTCTCTCCAGAGATTGCCATTTTATGATTATGTAAGATATAGGTAGCCGACAAAACTTTGTAAATCGAGGTTAAGATAAATAGTTATACAGAAAAGGAGGATGCATCATTTTCTAAAGAAGACATGATTAATATTTTAAAGATAGAATGAACATACAAGTAAGTATGCATCTTGTGCAATTTCCATTTTTATAATTTATCTTTGGAGAGTGATCATCTCATCGTCGTCGTTGATGATGTATTATTTCTTTTCATCCTCATTTATTTTCTCTACATTGTATATTGGTAAATGGTGATGTACTTTAGTTGGTAAATGAGTCTTTAATGAGGGACCATTTACCCATCTTTATTTATATTGTACTCGTCCTCCCTCCTTTGATTACCAATAGTGAAAATGAACCCTAATCTCCAAAATAAGGAGATTAGGGTGTTAGACTTGTAAGCTCTTGGCAACCCATTAATGTAATGAAAGTTATTATTTTATCGTGTCCATATGAAATGAATGTTTATGAATACATTTAATACTAAAGTCTCTTTGTACAATTAGGATTATGTACCTTAGTCATATTGAATATCATACAGTTGGAAGGACACGATTGATATTTACATGTAATATTCATTAAAGATCTCCAATATGAGAAAGAGATGTTAATATTTCTCTAAAGACTATTTTCTGGTTGATTTCTTAATGCATGTCTTATGCATATGAAGAGTAATTCAGAGGTATTGGAATAATAAAGTAAAAGAGTTGACTTGATGAGGTCGAGATAAACTATGGTATGTTGTCACGATCAGGCACGCATCCTTTGACCAGAGACAGATATACCTCTATATGCTTGAGTATGCACATTTGACAAACCAATAGATTGGTGACCTAACCAAGGCCCATATAATGACGAGTTGTGTGCATATGAAGACATATGAGAAGTATGATCTCTCAAAGGAATGATATGGGTTCATAGTTAATGAGTGTAGAGACAAAGCTCACTCATGAGGTTATTTGGGGTCAAAAGGAATTTCATGCATGAATGTCTTGTTTATGAAATAAGACACAAATTCAAGATTGTAATAGGTCCTTTTAGAAAGCACATTATTAATATTATTGCCTAATCATCGAATGAGAAATCTATTGATATGTTCCAAAGAAGACAATCAAACTAGGGTTTGAACCTTTGATATATCCAAGTCTTCCATGCTGAAGGATGAATGAATATTGAGAATACTAAGGGATAAATTTATCTTAATAGATCATCTACCATGACACTTCCATTCTGAGGGAATATGAATCCGGATAAATTTTAGTGGCACCACTTCTTAGTTTAATAATTTGAGAGTTAATTGGATTTATTATCATCTCATTTGAATTCAATGTCCAGTGTCCAATTCTAATGTCAACATACGGATGTTGAAAAGATAAATGGTGATGGAACTGGAAATATATACACTCTTTGAGCTCATTTCTAAACTCTAAATAGCTTTGACTATTATTAGAAATGGTCAAGGAAGTTGGGTTCAACTCACTGATGCATTCTCCAGCTCATGGAGAGTGTGATGCGTTTTGTTGAGCTCACTTAGAGTGTAAAATATTTCAGATCGAGCTTAACATTCGTAAGTGACGTATTTTTTGCTAAAAATAGTATAAATTCTAGAATTGGATAGTTATCCAAATTTTAATTCACTATACGTTGATAGTATGATCTCCACGATATTATCTCCAAGTATCTGCCTCACGAGTCCTGATTGGATTAGGACTCGTACTATGTTATGTTAGTATTGGAATAGTAGTTGTTATTATCATATCCGATTTTCCATAAAGGTATTTTTTGTGAATACGATTCACAAATATAATTCATTAATTAATATGAACAATGATTTATTAATATTATTTATATGAATTTGATTCATATAATTATTTCAAGGCACATATGTGAATAGGATTCACATCGAACTTTAAATGTAGATTGAATTATATTTTTATTTAGATTTATGAATAAGATTCATAAGCTATGAGAGAGAGAGCTCTCTCATAAATTACCAATTATGATAATATTACTTATAAAATGATATTACTTATACCCCCACTTTACCTTAACGGAAGGGTAAAACTACGACTTTTATAAAGAATATGGGGGCACAACTAATATTGCAAGAAAGAGGAAGGACATAACTAGTATGTAGAATCTAATAGGTGCATCTCTGTAAAAATAACCCATGACTTACAATAAACATTTACATTCATGGATTCATACCCTCGTGCCTAGTGGATCCACTGTCGACCCTCCTCTCACTCCACTGATCAGCTTTGAGGTGGCACTATTGAGCCTATTGTGCTCCATCGACTAGTCTTTAGGTGGTGTTGTTGACCTTAGCAGTTGCTAGTCTCAACTGTTGCGAGCCTTTCCCCACTTCCTCTCCTCAAGGCATTGTCATGTCTAGCATCATTACTGCCTTCTCTCTTTGGAGACCTAGTTCCATCTTGGTCCACATATGCTATCGCCGCCACCCGCTTGAGAATGCCACTGCCATAGCGTTGATTTGGGGGTCAATGGGAAGAGTAGAAGCTCAAGATGGTGAGATTGGCGTGGTCAAGGATGGAGCAGGAACTCAGGGTAGCAAGTTAGGGGTTGAAGGGCTGAGGGAGAGGAGGAGGACTGAAACTCCTTCAACAATCATGTGTCGTCGTGCCCTAAGCCGTCACGATCTTGTGTGTGCCATCTCCACCAACTCAATCTTCGTGCGTGCCCTAGCTCTCCTCCCACTCTCCACACACTCCATTACATGCATGCCACCTCCGTCGTTTAAGTTCATCTAGCCCTCGCCGTCGTTACTGCCTAGTAGGACTTGAGAACCATCTAAAGAAAAGACGACATTGGATGGTACTGATAATATCTCTTGTACCTTTTTTTTTTCTTTTGTTATTTATGCTTGTACTGCTGCTTTCAATGTTCGTTAATGGGGGAATGGATGACAACTAATGCTAGAGATTGCCCCCCCAAGAAGGTCGAGCCACAAGTGATATTACAAAAAAAGGATATATTATTAATCACAGAAAGCTGGGAGGGGTGCACGCATACAAAACTCAAAAATATATTTGCTATTCTCTTATAATTTTAATCGCAGAAAGTTGGGAGGGGTACACGCGTACAAAACTCAAAATATATTTGCGATTCTCAATGCAAAAATGAACTCCACGTCAAAAATCCATCTTCCCATGCCATGCATTGAGCGTTCAAAATATATTTGTAAGTATATTGCGACATATGAGTGATATATCGGTATCGATAGATGACGGATATATCACTTATATGATCGATATTTATCCTTCTAAAATCATTTTTCTTCACAAAATCAAGCCGGTTTGCGTCGATGTATCGCCGATAATATATCGATGACATATTTACCTACACTAGTTAAAGTAAAAATCAAGTTTTCAAAAATCGAATCGGACATCAAATCGGGCATGTATTGGTTTTTGGTTTTTACGATCGGACCAATGGAACCGGCTGGTCGAACCGGTGATGATGTCAGCAATTCAAAGAAATCGAAAAAGACCGAACCATTATATTGTTGGTTTGGTTCGTATGGTTCAACCTAGTCGAACCGAGTTAGACTGGTATATCATACAAAAAATACGAAAAATGTCACATCATATCTTTCGATAATTTGTTTACTCTTGTCCTTCCAAGTTTTTCCAATAACACTTATACTCTATTTTTAATACAATTACATGTGTCCCCTATATTTTTTACAAAATCAATAGTAGTGGTCTTTTATTAGTACACTTGTGCTCCCATTTTATACTAACATAAAGATGATATTGTGAATTTTTTAAGAAAATATAGGAGCACAAGTGAAATTGCTTAAAAGTTATGGTTATAAATGTTCTTGAAAAAACTCGAAAGTGCATAATATTCACATTTCATAATATATAACACACATATATGATGTAGTTTTAAAATTATTTAAACTCTAATTGACGACAAGTGTTGTTGATTTATTGCTTCTCATAGCATGACTATGACAGCGTCTTCTACGTTTGCTATTATTACAAGTGGACAACCTCATACACATTGTGGGAAGAGAGAGCAATGCTCATATGACACGAAGGGACAATCGATAATGAGTCATTGTCACATGAGAAGGAAAAGAGATAAACAATTATTATACTAGAATGAGACTAGATTATGAATATTTATGAAAAATTTTTACTCTGCTAGTTTATTGGAAATTATTTTTGTCAAAAAATAGATAGTTGAATCGATGGTTTGGTTCAATAGGTTCAACCGGATTTAAGTCGTCCAACTGAATTTTGATTTTTATTTTCTAAACAAAATCGGATGGTTAAACCATTTTCCTCCTATTCTTATTTAAATTGGAATCGATTTTTAAAAGGAAAAAATATGGCTGCCCCTTGTGGGAAGCCAACATGGCTGCCCGCCCCATTTTTTCCACAATTTTTTTTATTTTTTTTAAATTTCACCATATATATTCATCCCTATATCCCTCCTATATGTCATTCAAATTTCGTTAGAAACAGAGACTCCTACGACTTTCATCTAGACATTCATTTTTTAAAGGTAACATGATTTTTTAAATCGACATCATGTCGATGGAGGCCGTACGAGTCTCTTTTTCTGACAAAATTTGAGTGGCATATATATACACGATGAAATTTTTCAAAAAAATAAAAAGAAATTACGCAAAAAACTTAGGCCGAGCAGCCATGTTGCCCGCCATCAAACCCTTTATAAAAACTTGGTATAAACCCTCGACGCACATCTTAGAGGAGAAGGGCGGTGGTTCGCGATGAGCGCCTTCAACAAGATAAAGGCGGTGGTGCCGATCGAGTGGAGCCCGAACCTGTACGTGACGCTGGTGCGCGGCCTTCCCGGCACCAGGCGCCTCCACCGCCGCACCCTCGCCGCCATGCGCCTCCGCCGCTGCAATCGCACCGTCGTCCACCGCACCACCCCCTCCCTCCTTGGCATGCTCAACCAGGTCAAGAGGCTGGTCGTCGTCGAGACCGAGCCCATGTACAACGCCAGGAAGCTCAAGGAGGAGGCCCAGCGCGCCCTACGCCCCCCCATTGTGGTCGCTCACGCCCCGTCCCCGCACGCCGCCGGTTAGCGAGAGAGGTGAGCTTTATTGTTAATTTGAATTGATTTTGATCACGGTCGCTTGCGTTGAACGCAGTTACGGCTACTAGTTGAACCGCCTGAGCGTAAATTAAATAACTAGATCTAGATGGCGTTCCAAAACTTGCTCCTGAATCAATACATTATATCTAAAGTACTGGCTAAGTTGGTACGCGTTCTCTATTCGACTTGTTCTGTGGTTGAGCTCGTGTCGTGTTTTCGACCCATTCACAGCTACCTAGTTGGTTCTATTTCGATGGATTGCCATTTAATTTTGGATTTCCAAGGTTTGATTAAAATGCTAAGTTTTTCACGGCTATGAAGAGATATAGAGAAAGATGCGACGCTGCCTGCTCTCTCTATTAAAATCGAGGATGCGGTAGTTTTTCCAGTTTGCTAGTGGAAGGAACTTCCTAAGATTGATCCTTTCTTGAGTCTAAAAAAGGTCCTTGAAAATGGGTTAAGTGGCACGTCTATGGGTGCCTGCCTGGAATATCGTGCACGCGGACTGTTAAATTTGTTTGAACAGACTAAAATATCCATTGATTTTGAGTTTTTGTACGCCTTTTTTTGTGAAAAAAGAACGGTCTAATACTTCCTAAAGTAGCATTCAATCATAAATCAGTGGGGCTCTCCTCATTCTTCCATTGTCATCCCGCTGAAATTGCATTGTTTTTTGAATCTTGTAATGAGTCTAATGACACACCTTTTGCACAGTACGATTATCTTATTTTCTAGAATGGAGAGCATCCTAGGATTTGAAGTATTAATAACTAGACGTTATCTGAGAACGTAGTTAACAAAGTGGAAAAGTATATTTCACGATTGTTTATCAGTAACATGTAGGTTTAGTTTGATTTACTGTCTAAATTGTCATTGTGCTGCTGCTGTGATATTGGAAAGCAAAATCAAGTTCGAACAATGATCTTCCGTGAAAATGTTCAAGGGAAGCTTATGTGATCCTTAAGATACTCTTGTCAAAAGCTGCTTGTAGGAAGTCTCATATGCGCATCATTAGGTTGTACCTTCTGACCTCCGGGAGGTTTTGATACTCGAGTAATCAGGCATATGCCACATGTCTTTACAGGGTTTTGGAAAAAAGTCCATATGATTCTTTTTCACTCATAAGACCGATTTTGTGCTTCTCTTGAAGGAATCATGTAGGAGATTCACTTTGTGGAGTAATCTTTTGATCCTATTCCTTTGCTTCTTACAATTGTTGCAATTCGAGTGGGAACTCCCGCCTTGAATTTTTCATTAGAAACCTACTGGAAATGGCTGGGTTATAATGATCTCGGAAGATATACCCCCGTAATTTACACATCACGTGGAATGGAAATGTCATTGTTTATATTATTCACATTTTTGTGATTTTCGTGATGGCATTCCTTTTATTTAAGTCTTTAAGTAAGACATATTTGGTGTGTAGATTGCAACATCTAATCCGTGGTGGATGTTATTGGTTAAAGGCTTTTTTCATGAGAAGAGAGTGGAGCTATGCACATGGTTTATGTTAGCTTAAGTCATCTCTTCCACAATGGTGGGAAAGATTGAACTATAGAGGGCTGAGGGCACATTTTCATGCCAACACAGACTGATGCATGGTAAGAGACCATATATACGAAGGGATTGGAGTGAATGGATGACCAACCCTTGGGATCAAGGGAAGAATGTGCGAATGCATGCATAGGTGGGGATTTTGGTAATGCATGAATATGCATATTTTGATGTTTGTGTTGTTAGTCAAAACTTGTGCAGTTAGCTTGTAGTTACGTCAAGAGCAGGAAAGCTGCTGGACTATGAAGAAGCTCAAGCCTAGGAAGCTCAATCTTAAGTGAAGAAGAGGTTAAGAAGCTCAAAGAAGTTCACGACCAATGAACTTCAATTCAAGCACAAGATGAAGATGAATTTTTTCTTTTATTGAGTCATGCTTTTTGTAATTATCTTAGATTGTAAAAGACCTCAAATCGTGCATATTGCATTTCAACCCTTTGACTTTATCTTTGACTTTTAGGTCAAAGAGTCAAGCTGATCAGTCAACCATTCTGACTTATCACACTTGATCGGTCAACCTTGTTTCCTGATCAATTTCTGATCGATCATTTAATTATGATCGATCATCTTTTGTATCATGATAGAACATATTCCATTCCAGGAAGATTTTTTGATCCAATTTCATTCCTGATTTGTTCACAACGACTAGTTTTTGCGAGTCAACATCTATGAGACCCTAAGACCTATAAATAGGACCCCATACCTCATTATATAACACAAAGAATAACAAGCTATTATCTCTCTGCTTTTCACTCTATACTATGAGAGAAAGATTTAAGAGTTATTTTCTGCTACTTTTTTGTTCCAACATCTCTGCTTATTTGTGTTCAATTCTTACGAGCACGCTCCTTGCTCTGCTAGATCATTTCAATTTTACCTCATATTCTTTATTGCATATGTTCTTTTGAAGTTGAGGTTATGCATATTATTTACTTGTATACGGTTGAGTTGATCATGCAATCAATTCAGGTTGTAGACGGTTGGGTTGCCTGCGTAAGTAACTCAGGTTATTGGAAGACGAGTGTGGGTCAGGTTAAAAGCCCGAGTCGGGAGATTTAAGTCATGATTTTTCAGGAGTGGAGGATTTCCACGTTAAATATATGTGCACTTGTGGTTTGATTGTTTATCTGTGTCTTAAAGTACTACGTAACGTTGTGGTTGTTTGAGTTTATTATTTGCAATGATCTACCCGCATCGTCAATCAAATGATTATTAAGAAAGGATCTCCAGCCTGAGAAGGAGATCACAATCCTTCTCTAAAGGCTAATATCTGATCGACCTCTTGATGCATATCCTCTGTATATGCGTAGATATTCGAAGATGTTAGATAAGTTAGGTCAAAGAGTTGACTTAACGAGATCGAAACAACCAAGACCTATGACGTATACTGTCACGATACAAATACACATTCTCTGACCGGAGACAAATGTGTTATTATATGTCTGAGTAAGTTCATTTGGCAGACCGATAGGTTGATGACCTTATCAAGGTCTATACACCAACGAGCTAGCATACATACAAGGGCATATGAGTAATATGATCTCTCAAAGGGATCATACATGTTCATTATTGAATCGGAAGACATGAGCTCACCCATGAGATATTGGGATTAAATTCCATGCATGGTCATCTTGCTTTGAAAGCATGACAGAATTTATAGGAATGGTAAATGCGTTTGGAAAACATGTGATCGATGCCAACTCCCAATGACCAAATGAGAAACTTAATGATAAAACTCGGAAGGAGATAGTTCAAATATGATCTAAAACTTCGGGTTTATTCTAGGCCTTCCAGTATGCATGATGTACGGGTATTATGAATACTCGAGGGTGATGTGATCGTAAACGATTGTATAATCATGACACTTCCATTCCAAGGGAGTGATGAAACTTGTTTGGATTTTAGTGACTCTCTATAGATTAGTAATCTAATCTTAGTATAAATATTGGACATTGATATGTATATGATTCAGATGTAATGAGAAAGATTTACATTTTGATTTAATCAAATATCTTTGATAGGTCTTCTAAATCTGGATTGGAGATATGAAATCAATATCCAAGTCATTATACATGGAATGTACGGTCGTCATGTCCTTATCTCCAAGTATCCATGTAGAAAGCACATTGTTCTTGAAAGAGTTCAAGAATAATTCTATTATTGATAATTATCTGAGAATTAGAAAAATTGATAATAAAAAAAGACTTAATTATCATGAGTAACGTGAATATAATTCATATTATTTGGACACATGAGAAGAGTCATCTGAGATAATTAAATATGATTTAATTATCAAAGATATGACCAATGCGAATATCACTATCTATAATAATCATATATATTATAATTGTGATTTATAATATGTTAGAGAGATTTATCTGCAAACATGGAAGGCCGTATCGATATCGTTTCGGTCCGCACGGAAATGGATATATGGGGATATATCGACGATATCGGTGGAAATGTCGAAAATGGTGCGGAACTGCCATTTTTTTTGGCATTTTTCAGAAATTAAGGTCATCCAAGATATTAAAACAACAAATAACCTACAAATACACACTTATGTCACACATATCGGTCATTTATAGACTATATATTGCACATATCGGTATCGCTGGGATCGCACATATCGGTCGTGTCGATGTTAATAACTTAATGTTGATTCTTGACTTATGAATATTGGAAATGGATTACATTCAAGTTATTATAAGCTTATAACATGAAATACTACAAATATACACCTCATAAGTCATAACATTGTTGGAAAACGTGACTTCGATGTTTATTCAGACAACCCTAGGCTCTCTTATATAGGGAGAGACCTTAGGGTAAATTACAGAGAGGTCTATAGAAAAGAAAGAAATAACAACAAACTCCATAAATAAATAATAACACTACTAACTATTTCTACACTCCCCCTCAAGGTGGAGCATAGATATCTATCATGCTCAACTTGGACGAACATCTCTGAAATGGTCCTCTGAGCAGTGGCTTGGTAAATATATCTGCAGTCTGATCTCCTGAGCTCACATGTGCAGTAGATATCAATCCTCTCTGGATCAAGTCCCTAGTATAATGGCAGTCAACTTCAATATGTTTGGTCCTTTCATGAAAAGCTGGATTGTTGGCAATGAACAATGCTGCCTGATTGTCACACTGAAGCTTCATAGGTAGAGGTACCGCTACATGTAGATCTTCTAGTACTGAGCGAACCCACAACATTTCCGTACTGGCTTGAGCCATGGCCCTATACTCGGATTCAGCACTGGACCTTGCCACAACGGTTTGTTTCTTGCTTTTCCAAGAAACCAAAGAGCCTCCAACAAACACTGCAAACCCTGAGGTTGATTTTTGGTCCTTAGGACATCCTGCATAATCTGCATCTGCACATGCTGAGACAGATAAGTCCGTGCCCTTTCTGAATAGCAGCCCTGAACCTGGAGAAGACTTTAGATACCTCAGTATCATGTGTATAGCGTCCATGTGAACCTGTCTTGGCTGCTCCATAAATTGACTCACCCTGCTAACTGCAAATTGAATGTCTGGGCGAGTTATGGTGATGTAGAGGAGTTTGCCCACCATCTCTCTATATCTCCTCTTATCTACTTCATCAGTATCACCATCATACAGCCTCACGCTGGGATCCATAGGAATACTTGATGGTTTGCAACCATCCATGCCCGTCTCAGTCAGGAAGTCTGTAATATACTTCTGTTGGGTCATTACCAAACCCTGTGCATTCCTCGCAAATTCTAACCCCAGGAAGTATCTCAGGGTGCCAAGATCTTTTGTGACAAATTGACGGCCAAGGAATGCCTTCGCCTTTTCTATGCCCTGTGCATCATCTCCTGTAACAAGAATATCATCCACATAGACCATAATAACAACCGTACCTGCCGATGACTTCTGAACAAACAATGAGTGATCGGCATTTGACCTCTTGAATCCTTGTTGCTCAATCAGGTTGGACAACTTCTGGAACCATGCTCTGGGGCTCTGTTTGAGGCCATATATCGCTTTGTGAAGTCTACAGACCATCTGCTTCTCCCCCTCAGCAGTAAACCCAGATGGCTGCTGCATGTAGACTTCCTCCTGCAAGTCTCCATACAGAAATGCATTCTTGACATCTAGTTGAGATATACTCCAATCACGGACTACAACAACAGATAAGAGAATGCGAAGGGTAGAATGTCTCGCCACTGGAGAAAAAGTATCCATGTAATCCACACCGTAGGTTTGCGTAAACCCACGAGCGACCAAGCGTGCTTTATACCTATCCAGGGTTCCATCTGCATGGTATTTGACTGTAAAGACCCATTTGCAGCTCACAACGGATGCATCAGAAGGTGCAGGGACCAAAGACCATGTGCCACGAGACTGCAGGGCCCTCATTTCTTCTTCCATTGCTAATCGCCAGCATTCATTCTGCAAAGCTTCCTGGTATGTCCGTGGTATCTCCACGGAAGACAAAGCTGTGGCAAATCTCTGAAAATCACCTGTGAGACGGTGAAAAGAAACCTGTGAAGCAAACGGATAAGCGACACATTGCCGCTTTTGTTTCCGAAGAGCAATCGGAACATCAAGACTGTCATCTGCTGTACGAGATGGGCTAGTGTCAGCCTGAACTGAAGGATCCTGCACATGTACCAAACCTGACCCGTCAGTAGTAGTGCCATCTGAACATACCTGAGGCGGGATGATCGGCTGCTGTGTGGTCTGAGCAGGACCTGACCGGCGCGTATAGAATTTCGGTAACGGTGATATGATAGGCCGTGGATTGGGTGGAGGTGGAGGAGGTGGTGGGGGTGGTGGAGGTGGTGCTGGCGTGGAGACAGACAGAGGGGAAGACTCAGATATACTCAATGTAGGTGGTGGAGGAACATAGATCTCATCAGTGGTAGTGGATGGAACCATTCGGTCACCTGCAGGAGAGAAATACATGACAGACTCAAAGAAAGTGACATCGACACTCACAAAGTATCTCTTAGTTGTGGGATCATAACACCGATAGCCCTTCTGAGTTCTGGAGTAACCAACAAAGACGCACTTGACTGTTCTAGGAGAGAGTTTGTCAAGTCCGGGAGATAGACGATGCACAAAAGCAACAGTGCCAAAGACACGTGGAGTTAGTGAGAATAACTCCCTGTCTGGAAAAATAATGGACATAGGTATCTTTTCACCAAGGACTGAGGATGGCATACGGTTGACTAGATAACAAGCAGTAAGGACAGCATCACCCCAGAAAGAAATAGGGGCACAACTCTGAATCAACAATGTACGAGTAATATCTAAGAGATGGCGATGCTTCCTTTCCGCGACACCATTTTGTTGTGAGGTATATACACAAGTGGTTTGGTGAATAATGCCCTTTGATGACAGGAATTGTGACAGTAGGCGTGTACAAAATTCAAGGGCATTATCAGTCCGAACATATTTGACATTTGCAGAAAAGACATTGAACACTTCATTAATCAAGTTTTTGATCACATTTCCTGCTTCGGATTTATTTTTCAAAAGAAAGACCCACGACAAACGAGAGAAATCATCCACTACCACAAGATAAAACCTGTGTCCCTGATGATCGGGAACACGACTTGGACCCCATATATCTATATGTAACAACTCAAAAGGGGAGCTACTGCTCCGACTCAGACGACGTGGGAAGCTCGACCTGTGATGCTTTCCCAACTGACACGCTTCACATTGAAACGAAGAACTAGGAGAGATCTGAGGCAGAAGATGGCGCATTTTCTGAAGAGGAAGGTGACCAAATCGGAGGTGCCAAATGTACGGAGAGACTGGTCCAGCCGAATGAGAGGAGACACCAGCATATGAATCCCGGACCAGTCTATATAAACCATTCTGCTCAGAGCCACAGCCAATCACCTTGCCCGTGAGTATGTCCTGAAAAATGAGAGAAGACGGGTCAAATATGGCACGACAGTTCAAATCCTTCGTAATCTGACTAATAGATAGCAAATTCATTGAGAACTCAGGAGCATGCAGAACATTCTGTAAATGCAAAGTGGAGGACAGGAAAACCTCCCCCTGTCCAATAAGGGGCGAATGGGTACCATCTGCTATCTGTACTGAACGTCCGGGAGGAATGTCCCTGTACGCCTGTAATCTACCTCTATCTCGGCAGAGATGATGTGTGGCTCCAGAATCAATAATCCAGTCGGATATATCATGAGATGTAGTAGATCTACCTGAGGAGCTTGTGGCTGCGGAAGAACTGGCAGAGGCAGTGGCAGCAATGTCTGAGGAACCACCAGGCGAATCACCAGAAGCATGTGGCATAATCTCTCGGAGACGGGCGACAAGTTCGTCAAATCGACTATCTGCAGTAGAGGTCAGTGGAGACTGAGAGTGCTCTGCAATGCGGGCTGATGCTGGAAATCCATGCTTCGAATAGCATGTCTCCTCCGAGTGTCCTGTGCGACGACAATAGGAGCATGTCTGACTAAAGCGACCACCCCTCCCCTGGGGTCCACGGCCACGTCCACGACCACGGCCAGATGGTGGTCCACCTCTCCCACGCGAGACTGCCATCGCTGAAGGAGGTGGAGTAGAAGAGCTGGAGGAGACTGGAATGCGGCTAAGCCGTCTGTAAACATCCTCAACTGGAGGAATAACTGCATCTGCGAGAATCTGAGATCGAGCTGCATCGTACTCTGGGTCAAGGGCCGCAAGAAGAACACCAACCATGGTGGCGTTTCGAAACGCCTTCTGCTGCTCAGGAGTTGCAGTCAGAGGGATGATACTATATAACTTCTCGAACATCCCTCTTAGGGATGTATAAAGAGAATGGAGAGGTCTGCCGCTTTGCTTCATTGTGAATATGTCGTGCTGAAGCTGCAACATCTTCGTCTCATTTCGCACTTGCGAATATGTGGCGGCAAGAATTTCCCACATTGCCTTAGCAGTGGGCTGATGGAGGACGTCGTTGGCAATCTCCATCGTTAAGGTGCCGGACAACCAGACCTTTGCATAGGAATCATCAGCCTCCCATGAGGCATAGATCCCAGTCTTCTCCGCGGGCTCATCCTCGGTAAGAATATGTTTCTTACCATTCGACTTCATAAGGCTCATGAACTGCATAGCCCAGAGCTCGTAATTAGACCCGTCCATCTTGACTATTGGCGCAGGACCTTTGAATGCGCCGGTGGAGGGCATATCAACTTTTGATTCTGACATACTGCCGCTTGGAGAAGAACTAGGATATGTAGACGTAATGCTGGATGTCTACAAAAACTGCATCGGATTTGAGTGCGTATGTAGACGTTACGCACTCAAATCCATAGAATGGATGTGGAAGAAACTAGGGCACGCCTAAGAAGAGGCTTACAGCCCTTGAACCGGCCTGTTGGGTGCCGCCTCGGGTCGCGTATATGTCTTCGCGACTGGCTGGGACTGACGGCGACTGGAGCTGGCTGGCTGGATGCCTACAACAGCTTTATGGGGCTGGAGGCGATGCTTGGGATGACCGTGAGGCCGCTGGATGCAGGCTGGATGCCGCTGGCGTTGACTAGCGGCGCTAACAGTGGCCGCTGGTTGCTGTTGGCAGCGGCCTGGATGCCGCTAGCGGCACTGGCGGATGGCTGGGCCTAGGCGCGGGGGCGCTAGACGATGGAGAGAGAGAGGCGACGGCGAAAGACACGCCGAGGAGAGGAGAGAGAGAGAGAGAGAGAGAGAGAGAGAGAGGGCGACGGGTGGGGAGAGGGAGGCGGTGGGTGGAGAGCCCTAGGGCGGCTCTGATACCATGTTGGAAAACGTGACTTCGATGTTTATTTAGACAACCCTAGGCTCTCTTATATAGGGAGAGACCTTAGGGTAAATTACAGAGAGGTCTATAGAAAAGAAAGAAATAACAACAAACTCCATAAATAAATAATAACACTACTAACTATTTCTACAAACATATATAGATAATTTATGAGGACTATGATCCTTAAACTGCACATATCGGTCATATCGATGGGAATACATAACGAGACAATCACTGTTTGACAATTGGCATAAAGATTTATGATTTATCTATATAAAAGCTATAAGCCTACAACAACAAATGACAAATATCCAATTCAATTTAACAATGTAAAATGAGATGACCTAGGCTAAAACCAAGAGTTTCGCGGTGGATCTGAATAGCCCCCCTTCCTTGTTGTCTCTCATAACGCATCGCAGATTCAATGAACTCACAGTAGTTCTCCCATGTCATGTACGAGTACATGGCCTTGTAATCCATCACATATTGTCTGTACTGGTGGTCATCGATGCCTATGAATATCCCGAGACGAGGATAAGCAGCACTAGATCCAGTATCACGAGTGGCACGACGAGGCTGCGAACTACTAGCTTGAGATCCTTGGGACGACGACGACGGAGTAGGAGAAGATGTCTGCAGAGGAGGAGACCTGAAGGAGGGAAATACTCAGAGAAGAAACCGAAACTGTCATCACCAAAGAAGATGCCCTGGCTGATCTGGGACTGCTCGGATTGGCTACCTTGGTAGTTCTCACCATTGTAGCTGCTATATCCTCCATACCCACTGTTGCTACCATATCCATAAGATGGAGGAGTATACGCCTGAGGAAGAGGAGGAGGTCCAGGTGGAGGAGCAGGAAAATATTCAGGGAAGATGCCAAATGATCTTTCATCTTGTGAGGTTCCATATCCGCCCATGGGACCAAGGTTGCAAAAAGCGGTATGCGGTTTTCAGTCGGTAGGGTCATTGATTACTGTTTAAACGGTATGCGGGAGTTTAAACGGAAATTAAACGGGTTATGCAGTTTTGTAGTTTAAATTAATAAAAAATATTCACATATATATAATTAATAAGAAACAAAACAAAATTATAAAATATAATCACATATTCACAATATATATCAAATATTGTCATATTCAATGATTTTTTCCTATCAATTGTCAAAAATAGCATAAACAAGTAGAATCCATAGTCAAGGTTTGGAATCTTGATTTTGATTTATGAAGATAAACAACAGGAATGAAGCGAACAAGTTATATCAGATTTCTAGAATCTAATATTTATAGAGTCGTTTCATCTCGATTGCACAAATCCAAAGGGGGTGAGGCTCCCCAAGTTGAAGACTCATTGTATGCACCCTCGTATCACACGATACCCTACCAGAACAGGGGTCTTGATGCAATTGGTCAGCGAGCCTGGGGGACTAGGAGGGCCCCATGTTAGGGAGAAAACAAGCACATTCTCACATTCTTGACAGGTTGATGTAAAAAACGGGGTTTAAAAGGCGTTTAAACGGCCGTTTAACGCTGATTAAGCGATCTGGCCTCATATGTGCCTGCTTGGGCTTAGTCGGTGCGATCCAGGATCGCATGCGTGTAAACGGCCTTTTAAATGGCCGTTTAGACCGTTTTTTACATCCTTGCATGGGACTGGGTGTTCCTCCACGATATGAGCTGTCAATGTCCATGCAACTCAACGAACCTACAGATGATATCTAATCCTCCATGTAGCTATCAGTAGGATGATGACCACGTCGTCCATATACATCGTAATCCATAGGTCACGGACTCGGACTTGGGACAAACTGCCCATGTATGTTTCTACGTCGTTCCGTGTATTCCTGCTCTGACTCGAATCTTCTATCATCACGTGGTCCACGACCACCTGACCCCCCTGAATATGTGTCCTCGTCACCTGATCCACCAGGCCACCAACAACATCACCATCATCATCACTCCCACTGTCATCTTTTGATTTGGATTTCGATCCAGTAGAGAGAATGTCGTCCACAATCGCATCAAGTTCCACCCTCCTGGAGGGGTCCTTGATTCGCCCAGATCTGGCCATGTAGTCGCCAACATCTGCTCCCATTTGTTGGCTTATATTCTCACTCGGCCTTCCTCCTAGTTGATCGAGCAATGGAGTCAGAAGCATCGACGGATTTAAGGAAAATCATCTTACCGTCGTAGTAAACGAGGAAGTTGATGATCTGATTCCTCGTGTAACTTGTCTAACCATCACACATTAGCGTCACGCCGTACTCTGGCCATCTCTTCCTCAGGTCCGAGATGTACTCGTTCATCTCCTCCTTCTCTTGCGCAAGATACTTGTTCATCAACTCTTTAGCACTTGGAGCCTTCACTCCCGTTTCAGCTGCGGCGATCTCATCAATGGCGTGCTGTAAGAAAGGTCCACTAGCGACATGGCTGGGATACTCTCCCCAAAGAAGAGCTTGCCGATGGCCCTGCCCACTCTCTCTCGTGCGTTGGTGAAACATCCCCTTCACTGTCTTCTGCTTCGGGTCCTTGCTTGGCTTGTACTGCATGGACCCACTCCTCGTCAAGAATGGTTCTAGTCCCTTCCCCTTGTGTTTCTTAGTGGGTGGTGGTACTGGTGCACCTCCACTGCCACTCCCACTGCCACCAGCATCGGGGAAGCCGCCGCGTGCACCAGCGAGTTCTGTCCTCTTAAACTCGCTCCTCATGGACTCTTTTGTCGCCCTCCTATATGCCCTCCTCTCCGCTTCGGTCTGAACGTCTTCGGGGTAGACAAAGTCCTCGTCGTCTGAATCAGAGAGGACATTGAACTCCTTCTCAAACATGAACTCCTTGAACTGTTCATCCTGTCTCAACCTCTCCACATCCTTCTCCTTTTTTTCCTCCATGCTGGCCTTCACCAAGTCCCTCACGTATTTTGGACATCGATTGTACTTGGCAACATTTTTATTGCTGCCAACAAGGTGATGCTTCAGCCTAGTAATACCCCCTCCTCCAAGTTGCTTACCACAGAACTTGAATTGCGGTTTCGCTTTGTTGCCATCTGGAGCGGTGGCATACTTCCAACCAATCTCTCCACTCTCAAAATCCATCTGTCTACGAGAATCATAAGAGTCTGAACCGGGGTGTGCCATGATCTTGAATCCTTGATCTGAAAAACTCAGAAAAAAATTTCAAAAGCCCCAAATTTCAACTCCAAATTAGTCAATAATATCAAGGATTAAATCTACTATTTTCGGATTTAATTAATTATCCCAATTTAGCTAACATAAACCACCAGTTTTAACAACTCAAAATTTGAGGGTTTTGGTGTGAATTAAACCCCTATTTTAGATATGATTACTAGCTCTTAAATCCATGATTTAACTTTTAACAACTCAAAATTTAGGGGGTTTGGTGTGAATTAAACTCCAATTTCAGATCTGATCATTAGCTTTTAAATCCATATTTTAACAATTCGAATTTTTGGGATTTGGGTGTAAATTAAACTTCAGTTTCAGATCTGATCATTAGATCTTAAATCCATGTTTTAACAACTCAAAGTTTGGGGGTTTTGGGGTGAATTAAGCCCTTGTTTTAGATCTGATTATTAGCTCTTCAATCCATATTTTAACAACTCAAAATTTAGTGGTTTTGGTGTGAATTAAACTCCAATTTCATATCTGATCATTAGCTTTTAAATCCATATTTTAATAACTCAAAATTTTGGGGTTTTGGTGTAAATTAAACTTCAGTTTCAGATCCGATCATTAGCTCTTAAATCCATGTTTTAACAACTCAATGTTTGGGGGTTTTGGTGTGAATCAAGCCCTTGTTTTAGATTTGATTATTAGCTCTTAAATTCATATTTTAACAATTCAAAATTTGGGGTTTTTGGTGTGAATTAATTTCCAGGTTCATATCTGATCATTAGCTTTTAAATCCATATTTTAATAACTCAAAATTTGAGGGTTTTGATGTGAATTAAACTTCTGTTTCAGATTTGATCATTAGCTCTTAAAATCATGTTTCAACAACTCAAATTTTGGGGGTTTTGGTGTGAATTAAACTCCAGTTTCAGATCTGATTATTAGCTCTTCAACCCATGTTTTAACAACTCTGAATTTGGGGTTTTTAGTATGAATTAAACTTCTGTTTCAGGTCTCATGTTTTAACAACTCAAAATTCAGGGGTTTTGGTGTGAATTAAACTTCAGTTTCAGATCTGATCATTGGCTCTTAAATCCATGTTTTAACAACTCAAAATTTGAGGGTTTTCGTGTGAATTAAACTTTACTTTCAGATCTGATCAGTAGTTCTTAAATTCATGTTTTAACAACTCAAAATTTAGGGATTTTGGTGTGAATTAAACCTCAATTTCAGATCTGTTCACCAGCTCTTAAATCCATATTTTAACAACTTAAAATTTGAGGATATAGTGTGAGATTCACCACCACATAATTTAAACTAAGTCTAAATCATGATATCCAAGTCCATCCTAATATATGAGTACCTAATAAACCCAAAAAAACCAAAAGCCCCAAAATTGACCACGAATTTACTCAAATAATTTCAAGAATTAATGTCCTATTTTCGGATTTAATAAAAAACAACATGGAAAATTGTTTCCTAAGACCTAAAACATGTAATCCGACTATCCAAGTTACCAAACTATACTCACTAATTAAGAGAACAAAAGTCCAAAGAAAATATGAAAATTTACTTACTAATTAAGAGAGGCTAATAGAATTCATACCTCAAATGCTTAGAAGGCAACGACGATGGAGGAAGAAGTCGTGGAGCTCCAAGTTTGTGTGTGGTCGACATGAGACGATATGCCCATTTAATAGTCGAAATCCACCTACATAAGGAATCAATTTCGTGCACGCAAAGTAAAGAAGATGCTATATCGCCGACACCCGATATATCGGCGATATATCACCGACCCCCGGTATTTGGATATACAGACTGATCTCGATATTCCACCCCCGTCGATATATCGCGATACGGCCTTCTACGACTGCAAATAGGATTTACAATTTAAATGTTGATGTGAATTGGATTCACATTGTACAATTAATTGTAAATGCAATTTACATTTTATATTGGGTGGTTGAATTTGATTCCTAATTGTTAATGGCTTGTTTGTAATTGTCATAAATAATTTGCAAATTATTTGATGATATTTTGTAAACAAATAATTCAATGAATAAATACTTAATTTAATAAGATCATATTTGATGATGATTGGAGAGAGATTTTTCTCTCTCCAATCACATCTTGGACGTCCACCATGATATATGGGAAGGAGTCCATCTCCTCCCCCCTTACATGGAAGGTGGCTCTTTGGTCATCTTTTATTCATGAGAATCTTGTTGATTTAATTGAAATTAAATACGTTGAAGACTATTTCAACTTATTTATTTTCGTTTAAATTAATTATTCATTGTTACGAATTGTTGCAACAAAATCTCAATCATTGATTTGAATTATGAGTTCATCTACACCATTTAATATGCTATAAAAGAAAGGTTAGCACTGGCTCTTTCTTAGACAATGATAGCATCGAAGGTTGATGCAACAAATCTCTCTCTCTCTCTCTCTTCTTATTACACACGTCCGGAGGCTCTCTCTCTCTCTCTCTCGCAATTAAAGTGGCCATCCACTTTTATTGTTGAGAGCTTCGTCGTCGTTGCACTATCGTGTTGTGTTGTATCGACTGTTTGAGGATTTCCGCGTTCTTCGATGCTTTGTGCTCGTGAGGAAGACTACGTATTTTGTGAGATGAAATCAAGAGATTCTACGCTCGGATCATCAACTTGGATTGCGAGAAGCACGCGTCTCATCCACACGATCGCAAGTGCATCCTTCGTTGGATCGGACTTGAGACAAGATGTCTCTTCGTTTAGAGATACACGATCACAAACACGCTTCAAGAAGTAATCCGATTACTTGTTTGTGATCTTGATGAAACAGTATGAGAAAGGTTCTCATATCATGTGGTTTAATCTTGTTTATTTTTTTTAATTTCCCTTGCCCCAAACAACTAGCATGATTAGTAGTTTTTGATTGTATACGATGCGATCTTCATGCTTCCGTGATGGGCCAAGGTCTAAATCATAGCCTTCAGGACAACCACCCATCCAAAATCGGAGTCAATCTTAGATAATCTGAGACCCTCTACTCCAAGAGTTTGGAATGAAGCGATGGCATCTATGAGCATTAGTCCGGGCCTCAACCACCTAAGGTCCTTATTATCAACTAAATGAACACCCCTCCAAAACTACTAGCCTTCTAACGTTCCTACAACTTTTATATCCTCTTCACCTCAACTTGCTTGATTCTTTCACATGTCAAATGTGATCCCGAGTAGGTCAGGGGAAAACTAGCTCGAGGGATGCCCAAGACGACCCACATGTTACAACCTCATCTTGTGTGGGGTCTGGCGCAACATGGACATTGGTAATTATGGCAAAATTAGGATTTTCGTCTTTTATTTTTGTCTATTTGAGTTCTTTACACTTCAATTTTTAATTGATAAATGAGATCGCACATGATATCTAATTAGTTATTAAGTTGAGTAATTATAGGTCTAAATTAAGATCTATAAAGATCGGTTTCTTTTCGCATTCTTCTCCTCTCTTATATACGGAGACGCTAGATGGGTGGATGAGAAAAACAGATTTTGTTATCATAAGATTTGGAGATTCTCTATGTTTACTCCCCATTTCTCCTTTCTCTCACGCATCTACATGTTTCTCTACCACAATCTTGTGCTATAGGCACATCTTCTTTTTCACCTAATATAATTTCCTCTCTTATCAATTTTTTTGATTTCTATCATTACGTTAACCAAAAAGGCAAAATACATATGTGTTTCAGTTAATCTTAATACCTTAAACCTCACCAAGTTTTTAGAAACATGGAAATCTCCTTGGCCTTATTTAACCCTCTTCTACTAAGAAAGTATATCGTCACCATATTGCAACATCGGAACCGAGAGTTTCAACCTCCTGTAGTCTAAGCAGAACTCCATAAATTATAGTAGACATTGCATTACTTTATCAATCATAAGGTTTGTTTTATATAATTTTTATAATAACGTCCCTTAATATAAAGGGGTTTATGGGTGGGTTAATACGTATGAATTATATTTCAGATTTGAGCAAATATCATTTTGGATTTTTTTCTCCATCATCTCTCCCTCTTTTCTTCCTCTCCGTGCGCTCTCACCTATACGGCTATATCCATAAAAACTTGCGATACAGATGTTTTCCTCCTTTTTCGTACCACACATATTTTTCTTCCTTCCATATATTTGTTCAGCTTTACAGATACATAGCAAGGTAGTTTTCATGGATATTCCATATGATGGGGTGGGAACAATCTCGGTTGATATCATATTCTACCCTCCAAGACTAGATAATTTACGAGACAATATAAATTACCACAAAGCAACAGGCTCGTACTTGTTTTACGCCAAGGAAAATACTTTGTTCATTTACATGTAGAAGATGTGACACTATAAGCTCTATAGCGTTCAATGGAAGTCATTCCCCTTAATATGGAAGATTACTTGTTGATAAATGTTACTCAGATTGTTACAACAAGTTGGTGAGGCAAACATTTTTTGTTGCCTTCCTGAGCTGGGATCACGGGATGGCTACCTGTTGGCAGCTATGGAGTAATTAATTCCATCAATGCTCTAGGTGTAGTTGTGATGTTAGTAAAAGTTCATGTGATCATAGGCATATTGATGGTAGTGACTTGACACTTCATTGTGGACAATGTTGGTGATCATGGTGATTGGGTTGATGTTGGCATTGTTGAGCATAATGCTAAAGCTTTGGTTTAGAGGTATCGGTCCTAGTTATAAAATATCAACCTGACAACCATCGTGCTTGGTAGGTGTATGACCTATTCTCTGGTGATGACCGTGGAGGTTGCTACGGATTGGAAAAGGAGGAAAATAACTTGACTGCTTTGGAAAGTAGAATTAACGAAAGTTATGCCTATGTTGACGGGAACTTCTGGTGGAGCTCGTTGTTTAAGAGATGTTTTCTAGATCTTTAGATTTTTTTGAACCAAGAGGAGGAAACACACACAGGTGCCCGTCCCAAGATTTGAACCCTAGTCCTTTGGATGGTATGCACACTACACCATCAACCAACCATTAAATGTTTTCTAGATCTTTAGATAGTATGGGTGAAGAGATGTGACACTACTACTTTTGGTGAGTTGATCAATGGCGACCCGTGTGGATTCTTTCAGCCACAATGTGGGGTGAGACATCGGCTTTCCCTTGCACACAGCCTTTTTTTGCTTGCAACATTTGCCTTAAACATCGCTATTGACTTAGCAAAGCATAATGATTCTTTGAAGACTTCGCCTCTGGTGGGTGCTCCATTCATATTCTATTGTACATAGATGGCACCTTTTTCTTTATTTGTGTGTATGGTATTAAAAGGCTAGCTTCGATGCGGTCGAGACGGTCGAGGCGGAACGAAGAGGTGCTTTTTAGCCTCGAGGCGTACGCCTCAGATGGACTTGATGAGGCGTACACCTCAGAAGGTCGAAGCGATCCGAGGCGGTCGAGGCGAGGCACTCTGCAAGGCGTTTTCTGGAATTTAAAGCATTTTTTAAGAATTTAAATTGCATTATTGGTAGTTTTAGATGCTTATAAATGTATAGTTGTCTAGGATATATATTCACAAGATGAGTGCTTGAAATTTTAAGTTTGTTCATATTCATATTAAGCATTAAACTTGTCTAATTTTTTCAAGAAATTCTTAATATTGCACTTTTAAATACACAATCCATAAAGCTTAAAAAAAGCTAGTGTTAAGAGAGGTAACATAATGAGCAACATAATATACCAACTAGAAAAAAGCAAGATTAGATTCAAGGCATGTCAATGTTGTCATATTTTATATGTTAGTCATATAACAAGTACATCTAATCATAATTTTTTATGCTCAATATTTTTAACAAAAAATATTCTGCCTTTGATATTTTAATGACAATTGTAGCAAATGATTCTATTTTGATTGGGTAGAAATTTAGTAGATAGGTTTATGGAATTTACGTATCCTTTCTTTCACGTTCATCTTCATAATTTCATCATATATTGCAATGTTATATATTGTATGTATGCCAATTAAGATAATTTCATCAGTAAATATATTTACTATAATTTTTATAAGTATTTTCCTATACAAACTGAGGCTTACGCCTCGAGGCTACGCCTCGCCTCGTCTCCAGGGAAAACGCCTCGTTCCGCCTTTCATTTTTCCAAACCTTGTTTGTGTGTAGGTGTGTGTGTGTGTGGGGGGGGGTGTACATATGAAGGCGGGGGCGCTTTGCAACAGTGATTTAGACATTTGGTGTCTTCTCAACTAAGTCTTATTTTATACGTTTTGGATTGAGGATGAGTCAAGAAGGCGCATTGAGCTTTTGGGGACACTCAAATGCAAGGTGTCTGTGGTGTACTTTGGTACCTCTTTGTTTGTGGGGAGAGGCACCATATGAGAAATTGGAATATGGTAATAGAAAAGTTTAAACAGAAGCTAGTAGGTTGAAAAGCCAAACTTCTTTTGAGAGGTGACCATTTTGTCTTGCTTAGGTAAGAAGGCGGGAGCGCTTTGCTACAGTGGTTGAGACATTTGATGGCTTCTCAAGTAAGTCTTCTTTTATATGTTTTGGAGTGAGGATGAGTTTGAGAAGGTACATTGAGCTTCTGGGGACACCCAAACGCAAGGCATCCCCTTTGGTTGTGTGGAGAGGTGCCATATTACAAAATTGGAACATGGTAATGGAGAGCTTCAAACAGAAGCTAACAATTGAAAAGCCAAACTTCTTTTGAGAGGTAGGCATTTTGTCTTGCTTGTGGTCGGTGATACTTATTTTATCTTTCTAATATTCATATACCTAGAAATATCGAACAACATGTGAAGGGAGTGATTGGAAGTTTCTTCTGGCACACTTATTGACATGAGGTAGGAGAGTGGCACTGGTGGCTTAGAATTCAGTATCAAAGTCAAAATGAAGAAGGTAAAGTAGGTGTTTTGCGACGACAACTTTTGAACAAGGATATGCCGGTGAAATAGGTGGTAAAAATCTTGTAGGAGGGGATCATATGGTATGATGGTTATTACACGACATCTACATTATAAATGTTGTTCTAGTCATGGAGGACAACTTGGAGAGAGCTCCTTCGAATTTCTAGAAAGGCATATGTGCAATGGTGTGGGATTGAAGCAGTTCATGCTCAATATCATGAGATGGTAAAATTTTCCTTTTCTGGTTGGATGATTGGACTCAGTTGGAAACCTTAAAGGATACATTTTCTAGGTTCTTTGCACTGGTGGCTGATGACATGATGTAGAAGCGTCTATTGCAAACTGTTGATCCCCCTCCTCAGGTGACAATAGCAGAACACAGCTATCGATATTCTTTTAAAACCTTTTGGAAGAGCGTGCCTTTGAATTTAGCCAAACAATAAGAGAACCCATATCAGAGGAGGGCCATAAGGGGCTTGACCATTGGATTTGGGATGTAGAATTCTCGGCGAAGAAAATTCACAAACTATTGTCTTGTAATTCTCTGACATATGTTTAAAGATTGCAGATTTATCTGGAAAGTGAGAATGTCCTTAAAAGTGAAGATCTTTGTATGGTTGTTCTGCATGAATAGGTTGGTGATGAAGGCCTTCAACCAAGTTTTCCTCCAATGTCATCTGCCTCTTGCTTGGTTCGGGGCTTGGAAATAGAGGACATCAAGCATTTCGGCAGATGTAGAAGTATGGTGGAGGTTTGGGAAAAGATTTGGTTGGATTGAGTGGATGGGCTGAGCTAAGTGGACATTTCAAGCCACTAAATGTTCTTGAGGATTTTTGACACCTCAACCTACTGTTCTAGATTTGGCTGGACTAAAGTTATTGCCCTATGTTGAAGTATGTTGGAGTATATGCGCCACTCATGTATAGATGGCAGGATCCAATTACCACATCCGGTGTTTAGTCCGACATCTACCAGTGGTGAGACTTGGAAGGTCTGTGGAGGCTATATAAGAAGCCCCATACCTCTTGTATCATATGAGGAACTTCAATAGAAGAATCAACCATTTGAAGCGTTCTCCCGTGGTTTCATCCCGTTCCTTAGGGAGTAGGGTTTCACGTAAAAATCCCGTTGTTCGTTCAATGTTTATTTCTTTTTCTCTGATCACATTTCCGCATTCATAGTTTCTAACATGGTATCAATGCGGGTTCAATTCTCGCAGATTTATTCTTGAAGATTTATTTTCATGTTCTGTTGGAGATTTAATTATTAGAGCATGTATGATTCTCAATTGAAGATTATTATTATATGTGTTCGAGATTTGTTCTATGGTTTCTTTTGAAACCCTAATTCTGAGCAAAGTTTGTTCCTAGGGTTCAATTTTTGGAACCCTAATTTCAACATCTCCAGCAAGTCGATTTTGGGTTTTCATTCCATATTTTATTTTGATTATTGTTCTGGAAGTCTATTATGTGGATTTCTGTCTTTAGGAGAAATGTGTTGTTGTGCATCTCCTGTTCAATCCACCTAGGATTCTAGGAACCCAAGATCTCCAGGTCAGATTTCCCACAATTCTCATCACCAGATCCCGTAAAAAATGGTGATGGCGGTGCCGAACTCCTCCAATCATGGTAACGTCGCACCTCCTCTCGGATCTCATGCAGACAACATCGGTGGCGAGACCGTCATCTTCAAGGCGGCACCGCACAACTCCTAGCCCCTCCAGGTGGCGCTGCCCACCTCTTTAGCCGCATTCCAGGCAGCGTTGCAACCTCTCGCAACAACAGGCCATCGCCTCATCACAGGCGGAGCCTCCGATCGCCAGGTCCTCATCGCATGGTGCTCGCGCATACTTAGGCAAAGGTTGCTTCTCTTTGTGCCTCCAAAGCAGCCACATTCCTCGGACATCCTTTAGCGTGCACATATCCTTTCTCACACCGACGGTTGCAGGCTACTCCTTGTGAGCTTCCAGCATCGACACCGTAACCTCCCCGCATCGCAACTCCAAGTGGCACACCTACATCGCCGCCTTCTTCTGCTCGCACGATCCCCATGCACGACAGGCTCTACCTCTCCAAAATCACTCGTTAGGCAAGGATCAACTCCAGTGCATGTCCGCATCCGCTTCCAACATCATCGGATAGGCCTCCCATTATCGTCACAGATCATGTGCAACTTCATGTGCATCCCGCGATCCTCCATGCAGAAAACATGTTGTAATAGCCCTAGTCGCACAGGCGGCGACAACCCCAGCATCACACACACCTCCTCCGATCGCGCGCTCCTCCCAGGAGCTCTATCGCAACTTCCCCAGCCGCTCTCAACCTCCCAGTAAACATGCAATAGGCAGACGTGTTGTTTGCCCTATTCTCCAGGTGACTTTTCGATCAGCGACACACTACCCCAGCAAGCGACGGCTAAAAAAATCCACCAGTAGCCTCCGTGAAGCCCCTCTAGGAGGAAGCACATCCATGCAGCGACGAGCTCCAGGTGGACTTTTCTGTGCGATGCATCTACTGGTGGCGACGATATCAGAGGGTTTCCATGATGGGAACCCTATTTTTCATGGATTTATAAAGGGGTTCGATGGCCCTTGTATTTAAAAAAAATAGAAGGGCACATAGGTTTTTTTAATGTAAAAACCCAAGTGGGTTTCAACTGAAAAAAGGAGAGATGCCCATAAAAAAAGAAGGGATTGTTTCGAGAAAAGAAGACAGATTTTCTTTTTGAAAAAAAGGGTGTGTACAAAAAAACCGGACGCGACTAAAAAAGGAGGAAAAGCAAAAATGAGTGAATGACTTATTGAAAATAAGATGATTTGAATCATTGTTTTCGACAAGTATGGGAGAAAAGGGGAGTTGTGTGGAGTTCTACATGCCAGATTTTCAGATTCTCCAGATTCTAAGCCACCCAGATTTCAAACCCTATAGAGATTTTTAGTTTCAGACTTGAAGCTACCTTCAAGAATCGTTCATAACTGCAACCTTTAAGAATCCAACTTGAAGTTACAAAGAACATTGGCCTTTCATCCTTCACATGAGATCATCTCCTTCAACCTTACTACACAAGAATAAAAATAACATCGTCGTCTTTGTGGAGCATGTCTTCATTGTCTTCTGTGATCGGCTAACACCCTCGTCTTCAGGATTGTGAAGGTCCCAATACCTTTGCCCCTACCTTCCTCCGGTCGGGTGAGCCGAGGGAGAAGCCCTTTTCCCAAGTTCGTTGCCACCTCATGGTGCTCTTTTTCGTCTCAATAAAAGGGAAGAACGCACCACGGGAAGGAGGTTACCCCTTCCTCCCTAGATCGCCCCATCCCCAAACCCTAACCTTCCTCATTGGATCCCATGCGGGCTAAGAAGCAGAAGCGAGAGCTCATCAGCCTCTGAGTCGCCCCATCGCCAAGCTTTGTTACCTTTTCTTCTTCTTCTCATTCTTTCATGTTCCTTTCTTCTTCTCTCCTATGTCAGTTATCTACTACCTTCAAAGCTACAAAGACCATCCTCAGAGAAGGCTTCTTTGAGCAGTAACTTTGTCCATCTCCATTCTCCAATCATTGAGTAGCGTACCTACTTGGTCCATCAACCATTCATTGGAGCTACTTCGATGCTCGATCGGGTGGATGTCTGTAGGATGACAACGGGTAGGGAGGAATTGGTACATTTTGTAAATTTGATAAACAAAAATTACGCTATAGGCATTTTTAATGGAATCCATTTTACTTTAGTGGTCATTTGAATGGGAGTTAACCATGGTCTGTAGTTTAAGTGTTAACAAGTTTGCAGTATGGATGGGATAATAACGATGTATACAGGATCATGCATGTAAGTTAGAAAGATTCTAAGGTTCGTGGGGTAAAAATCGCTTGAGTAAAATATGACTAGGAATCATGACAAGAGATATGGACGACAATTAATCTCATAGTAATTGTTTTGGCTTTTCAAAATGATTAGAAATCAGATGGTTGGCAATGATCTCGGAACTAAGGATACATTGTATTGCACGAGTTGACCCTTGAGATAATCCATGTAAATTGGATCTAATGAATTCTGGAAAAATTACAAGTTTGACATCTAATTTGTTAATAATTGTTAGTAGAAGGGATTACCCACATTTTACACATGAATTAACCCTTGGGCCAAGAAGGGGAATAACCCCTTCAAATTGGATAACTCTTCCGCTATCCCGATCTTTTTCTTATCCTCTTGTCTGGTGCCTGCCGGGGTACGAAAAATGCTTGAGTCCATCATGAGATTTTTTTATGGTCGTCGGCTGGTCAATCACATGGCTTCCCGTTGGTGGATTGTAAGTCGATGACATACTTGAAGGAGGATGGAAACCTCAGTGTGCGTAGTTTGGAAGAGATGAATAGGGCTTTGTTGAGCAAGTAGGTTGTCCATATCTAGGATGACTGTGACGATCTGGTATGTTGCTTAATTCGGAGAGTCTATGTGATCTCTCGTTTTCAGGTCATGCCGGGTATGGTCTCCCACCTTCGTACTTGTGGTGAGGCATTTGCAGCGTAACACGGGACTCGGTCGTTCATGAGATCGGTTTTGGGTGGATGATTGGAATGAGGGTGGGGTTCTGCAGGAGAGGTTCATGTGGCTTAAGGCTTTGGCAATTAACCCTGATTGCTCGGTGATAAAGGCTTGGAATGGGCACTCTTTCCAAGGACAGATTCTCAAGGTTTGTATCGACGTCCAATCTAGCCTGTCATCGATGCTTGGTGAGTGTGGAGGATGTTGACCACCTTTTTTTCGGATGTGGGAGCTCCGTGGCGGCTTGTGGTCTTTTTGGAAGTAATGCGGTTTATACCGACAATGTCATTGGTTTTTGTAGACCCATTAAGGAGGACTGGAATGTAATGGAGGAGAGATCAGGATGCGTGGCAATGATGTATGCCCTTTGGTTGGCTATAAATGGGGTGATTTTTCGACAGGATCGCTTCTATAGGGAGAATGTGGTGGCACATGCCAATGCGCAAAATGAGAGTTGGAGCTTGTAATTTTAATTACATTGTACATACTTAGTTTTGTACTACTTTTTGGTGATAAATGGTGATGTTTTTGGACACACACCTATACAATTGATGCCCTTTTTTCTTTCAAAAAAAATCTTCCATTAATTTGTTATGCAAATATAGAGATGCAAGGATACACGTGACATAAGTAGGTAGTGATTGTTGCTGATGATACAATATCGAGGATAGATGATAACAGTGATGACGTTTTTGTGAGACATGGTGAATGGGGCATTTTAAATATATGAACAACAAGCACCACCACCAAGTTTTTTTATGATTTTAAGCTGCCTATGTGGACTTTTTGCTTTCAACAACAATAAAGCCTTTTCCCACATTAAGTAGGGCCAACTACGTGGATTCTTTGCCTCCATTCAGATTTATCTTGGGTCAATCTCGGGTTTAGAACCAAAAAACTAATATCTCTTTGTATAGTCTCATTCCAACAGTCGTCCTCTCTTAGCTGTCTCAACATCCTAAAACTCACATTTCCTAACTGGTGCATCAATCGACCTCCTTTGCAAATGGCCAAATCACCTTAAGCGGTTTTCTTACATCTTATCATCTATCGAAACTACACTAACTTTCCTTCCGATTGCATCATTCTGAGTGCCAACTTTACGTGTGTGTGTGTGTGTGCGCCCACACATCCACCTTAGGATTTTCATTTCTGCTACTGCAATTATCTGCACATGTATTTAGATCCATAGAGCATAGCAGGTTTCACGGTGGCTTTGTAAAACTTTCCTTTGGTTATCAAAGGGATTTTTTTATCACAGAGAACAATAGAGGCTCCTCTGCAATTTAGCCAACCTGCATTTATTCTATAAATAGTATCTCCATCAATTTCTCCATCATGTTGCAAAATATCCCAAGTATCTAATAGAATCTCTCTTCTGAATGTTATTGTCACCGATCTTTACATCGATTCCTTCGTCATTGCTTCCATCAAAAGTACACTTCATATATTCAGTCTTAGCCCTGCTTATGTGAATTCCTTTAGTCTCCAGTAGAACTCGACATCCATAGTCATACGTGGGCGTCGACTGGCTTCTCCGGTCAAAGCCTTATCCAAGGCTCAATATTTTCCGCTTTCCGGAAAAAGTTCAGAACTCTAGCTCAACCGCTATAGCTGAAGAAGATGTCGTCTCCGGTCTGATTCTCCGCAATTCAAGTATGAAGGATGTTGTGGTCTAGCTTCAGGGTACATCACTGAACCATGCGCTGTCGTTGCGCTGAGGTAAAGTGCTGTGGTCACTGCGGATATAGGTACTCTATATTGCATGTCTCCAGACCTCAAGCTTCTCATTTACTCCATCTCTATTCTTACCAATCAATACATTATCATCAACGAATAACATACACCAAGGTATCTCATCTTGAATGTAACATGTCAATTCGTCCATAATTAAAGTAAAAAAGAATGGACTCAGCAGAACCTTAATGCAGATCGATGTTGATGCCAAAATAATTGGTCTTCCTAGATTGGATCCTTACACAAAATGAAGCCCTATCATACATATCTTATATGAGGTTAATGTATATGACATGTACTTGTCTCTTCTTCAAAACTCTCCACAATATCTCCCATGGGTCAGAATCATAAGCCTTCTCCAAATCAATAAAAGCCATATGGATGTTCTTCCTTTTAGTTCTATAAATATCTGTTGTTCTCCTCAACAAATGGATGGCTTCAATAGTTGAGCGTTCTGGCATGAATCCGAATTGGTTTTCTTTTACTTTGGAAACTTGCCTCAACCTTCTTTCGATCACATGTTCTCAAAATTTCATAGTGTGACTCTAAACATAACAAAATTTTGCTTCCAAATATAACAAAATTTGAACATGCCTTAGCTTGAATCTAAGAAAGTAGCCTCTTTAATAGTCTCCGTGCAACACTTCTTTGGTTTTCTCTAGTCTCTCTTACAAGGCTTTTCTTCAAACTTCTCATGCCTTCAAGTTGGAGATTTAAGATGATTTTCTCCGCACATGTCCTAAAATGTCCCAACCTTTTTAGTGGAGTTTTTTTCATTTTATAATCAATCAGTGCCATGCCAATCTTCTGTCTGATACTTTCCTTCCGAAGCTCATCTGTCTTTGTGTGATCACATATCCATAGTAGCATCTTCATTTCTTCTACGGACATTCTCTTTACATACCTATAGTTAACCGCCCAACACTCGCTACTATAAAGCATTGTATGTCTAACTGCAGCTTTATAGTATTCATTTGAACTTTAAAGGTATTTTCATGTCAAAAAGAGCACCTAAAAGCCTACTCCACTTCATCCACCGTGCCTTAGTTCTATGAACAACTTATTCATCACTTCTTCCGTCCCTTTTGAAGATGTACCTAAACATCAAAAGTATTATTTGGATTAAAATGTATTCCAAACTTACATTTCATATAGCCCATCTTAGTTCTACTTTGTTGTAATCCCTTCATTACATATCCTTCCTCTAAAGCTCAAGAAACCATGTTTGACACTCTCTTGCCTCTTGCATTAAATCATTACATGCAAAAACACACTGATGTACCTACCCTTGTATATACTTTGTTAACATGTTCAAAGTGACTAATGATACGATGTTAAATAATGGACGTCGGTTCGACTGGAGTACTCACATAAACTGTTGCATGATCATATATATAGATACATATATATGTATATATATATATCTTATCAAGTCGATGTATAAAACGTGTATCTTTCTTATCTCTAGAATCCTCCACTGATTCCTTTATGCACAAGTGACACACAACAGAAAAAGCTTTCTTTAACTCAATAAAGACCACGTGAAGGTCTCTTATTCTAAAACTTCCCAAACACCTGAGAATGTGTATGACTCGGTTGTAGGCATGCCGAGCATGAATCCAAATTGATTCTTTGATATTGTGGAAACTTATCCTAGCCACTTTCTTAATCATCCTCTATTATAACTTCGTTGTATGACTCGCCGTTTTGTATATTTTGGGGAGATGGGAGGTTCTTGGTGAAGAAAGCATATCAATTTCTCGTGGAGGATGGAGAGGTGGTGGAGGAAGAGGTTGGCGTTGATACGAGGTTGATTTGGAAGAGCATGGTGCCAAACCGTATCAAAGTTTTTCTTTGGCTATTCAGGCTTGGAAAGATTCTCAAAAAAGGATGCAGGGGCAACTGCTGGGGTTGGAAGACGATGCTTGTGATAGATACGAATCAGCGACGGAAGATGTGGAACACCTGGTTTTCTTATGTCCTTCGGCTCAGGTGTGGAGCAGGGCCAGTCTTTCATGGTTTGCTGGGCTAGATTGTCCTGGTTTTTGGAGAGATACTAAAATGGTGTGTGGTTCCTTTTGTGCTTGTTTGGGCAACATGGTGGTGCGCTGGGAATGGCATTTTTTGTGGGGGGAAGGGGGGGGGGGGACGAGCATACTTTTTATGCTGAGAATGTAATTGAACACTGTATGGCCCTATGTATATCATGGAGAATGTAATACGTTGTAATTTATAATCATTTTAATATAGACGCTTTGTGGTGGGTCCCAGTTTTGGGATGCCACCTGCCCCCATTTTTTTCAAAAAATAAAAACTCTTCATTTTGATACCCCAATAACAATACATGCACAATTTTGTTATCTCCTTGATCCTACGTAAAGGTACCTTGATACATTATCTTCATTTATTTGGTAATTAGTACATCCGTGCTTTATTAAATGCTAGTGAATAACTGAATAAATCAATTTATACCGTATTCCCTCAACATCTTCCAAACATCTTCTAGAATATCATTTGCTCTCACTGCTTTCCCGAACTTCATATTTTTTAAAGTTTCTCTCACCTCACTTCTTTGAATTCGCCAAAGTTGATCTATGCACCATCATTCTCATTAAAAATCAACATAAATAACACTTCCACTTATCTAAAAATGCTAACCCCATTTTGAGCTTCATCCTCGCAGATAATGCACCTAACTTGTATATCGTTTTGATCTTTCTCTTCCTATCTTTAACTGGCTTTAAAACATGTTTTATACCTTCCTTTAAGTCAAGTTTCACATATAATGCTCCATGCCGTTGTCTTTGCTTCATTAACTCCTTTCTTTGCGCTTCCACTTATCTAAAAATGCTAACCCCATTTTGAGCTTCATCCTCGCAGATAATGCACCTAACTTGTATATCGTTTTGATCTTTCTCTTCCTATCTTTAACTGGCTTTAAAACATGTTTTATACCTTCCTTTAAGTCAAGTTTCACATATAATGCTCCATGCCGTTGTCTTTGCTTCATTAACTCCTTTCTTTGCTTTCTTATATTCTGCCGAGTTTTCTTTTGTTATACTCTGGAAAAAAACCTTGAAAGTCATTCATTTCATTGTAAGTTTCTTGTGTACTTTCACTCCATCAAGTTTTCTTATGTGCCGGTGCACCTCCCTTACTCATTTGCAACTTGTCTAATACAATTACCCATTGGATGTTATGATTCTTCACGGCTTCAAACAAAGTCCCAATCAGTGTGTAGCCTCTTCTAATTGAAATATTTCTTTTTCTTTATTAAGATTTCACCATTTAGCTCTCTCTTTGTGCATTATTTGTTTTTAGCTTCGTTATCTAAATCCAAAATTAATAGACGATGTTGGGTAGTTAAACTTTCGCTTGGAATGGCCTTGCTATCTTTACAACACAATTAGTTTCTTCTCCGCCTAGATAAATTGTTAATTGTCTTTGATGAACCATTCTCAAAAAGCAGTCAAGTGCACTACTCTTTTCTCCAAGTATTTGCTATAACAGGGTCTTTGAATGTTGCAAAATCATGGAAATTTGTTCTTTCATTTCTATATTTTTGCGAACTCTAAAGCATCTTCACCCCCCACCCCCTACTATTCAAATCTCTGCCCAGTAAATCATCTCTTTCTGGGATTCTTTGAAGTACATTCTACCACTATTCTCAAAGTGCTCTGTTTATTCTTTCATTTAGGTCAGCTTGGTGCGCATATGCACAAATGATTTTAAAGTACTTTACTCTCAAATGAAATTTAGGATCTTTTGTTATCAGAATCAGTTTAGTCATTATATTTTGATATCCAAGACTCTCTATTTTTAGGGTTTTACCACACTCTCCATGTAGTTCTTTTTTCATAAAAATGCTAACCCCATTTTTGAGCTTTCTCTGTTCCCAAACACCATACCTTAAAATCGATTTTTTTAATCTCTTGCCTTTTCCCTCTCTCCAATTTGTCTCTAGCAAGTAACTTCTCTTATTCATTGCCTCTAATAGCTTACTGGTGAGCATATCAATATTCCAAGTTCTAATCTGCAGCATGTTATCTTAGATTAGCTCCTTACCCTTCATATCCATCCACTAAGATGCGGAGACCTTTGCCTTATTTGATATACAAGTGTATGCATTTTCCACGTGAGAACCCTTTCAAACGTTGCATTACACACAGACGACTGTGTAGTGACCCTTGCCAATTTGATACGCATTGATGGGTGTCGCTAGGTAAAGGGTGCTCTGATGAGTTCTGATTGTATAGTATAATGAATAATCCATGTTAAACGGATTTTGAGAGTTTTAAGTTGGCTTGTCGCTGCGTAACACAATCCTCATTTACCTCAGCTTGGGACTGGCCGTGGAAAGTTTACACCTACACAGAGTTGCATTTTAAATATGTCAAAAAAGATGACGACCATTGCTATGGATTGATCGACAACTGTAGCTATAGCAATATGAAAATCAAGGAGCTAAAGTAGGGTGGTGGAGAGGTGGAGATTCTAGTCAAGTTTGAGCCAATGCTTAGGAGATCTTTTATTTTGGTCTCTATTTTATTCTGGTCCTGCGCTATGGATCTTGCACTGGGCTATGTTTAACGGGAGACCTTTAGGCTTCAGTTGAAGATCCGCAAAACATGTTTCACTCAATTATATCTATTATTCCCATATGTTATCGTGTATCCTGAGTGGAGAACTAGAAAGTAATTTTACTTAATGCGCAACCCTTCACGATGTAAGTGATGGTTTCAAGTCTTGAATGACCTGTAGAGTATTTTTGCATCGTTGCAGGTTATCTCAATTTTATCCTGGATTTCTCCACCTATGAGTGAGGGTAAAACCTCGAGGGCAAGAGTTTCTATAAACAGAAAGCATGCAGATCATAACTTCGCTAGAAGCAGTTTATCTTACTGTTTTTCTTACATGGGGATGTACAAAATCATGATATATTCATACTTATTTTGCAGTCGAAAAACTCTTGCTTCTGTTCAGCACGACACGACTATGCGGACCATGCTTATTGGACCTAAACGTCAGTGTGCTGTTTGCTTTTAAGCTGTTGGAAAATTTTCACTTTGCGACCCCCAAGAGATGATATATGTCCTGTGTCTGTGACTGCCTCCTAGCTTTTCCTTCAGGAAAGTGCTTCTCTTTGAATAAGCTACGTATTTTGTGCCATATTTTTTATCTGAACCAGTTATATCAAACATGGAATTTGCTGGGTTAGTCAAATTGCTATGAATGAACATGGGATTGAGCAAGATAGTTCTTTTTTTTATTTCAACTCTTGCATAACAAAATTTATGGATGCTCTGGCATGATCAGAGGTGTGCGTGTCTCGTGTGAGGATAGCGTCAGGCTTACTTAGCTATGTCCAGGGGTTTCCATCAGGCATATGTTCATATGCATGCAGATTATAAGTATGCACTGTATCGAAACGGACGGAGATACATGCTCCCTCGCCGATTAGTTACCGCTTGCAGGAGGCTGCTCAGCAACATGGATATTGTAGTATGCCATGTTTTAGATAAGAAAATCATGAAAAGAATCGCCCACCAGCAGTGGATGGGTTATATATGAGAGCCAGTGAATCTTGCGGAGAAGTTTTCATTCTGGAATCCAATGCGCCATTAACTTTTTTATTGATTTTCCCATTGAAAATCTCCAATGTAATTCACTTTCTGATTGATTTTCCCATTGAAAATCTCCAATGTATTACGTTTATGGATTTTGTGCGCAATTAACACGGTCCTCATGACACATGAGGTTGTTCCTCGGCTCTTAAAGCAGCCATGCAACCTAGGGATGAAAACGGACCGGATACGGATTAGATATGTCTATTTTCATATCCATATTCGCTTATTTCTATCGAATATAGATACGGATATTGACTCGGATATGCATTAAGGAAATCACATCCTTAAAAATATGGACACGAATTCGAATATGATATTTATTGAATTCGAATACGGATTGAATAAAGAGCGGGTTTGAACACTGATCGAATTAAGAATCAATACATGAATAGAATAAAGAATGATTTCAAATATGAATCCAATAAACATGGTATCTAAATACATATCAGATAAATATTACATATGAATATGAATTGAGTTTTTTTAATCAAAGTTTATAACGATTTTAAAAAATGCAACGAAATATAAATAAGTTGTATCATGATAAAAGGGATCGTCGAGATGATTTGCATTCTTGACCATAAGCAAAAAGAGAATAAGATTTCGTAACTTTCGTTCATGTTCATCCCAAACAAATAGAAGTTTATTAATAATATATTATTTTGTATTATATAATATATAATACTGATATAATAACATGGAGATGTAGCTTATATATATTAATTAATATACAAAATAATATTAAATGATGTATTCGGATATTCAGATCTGGATATTCAAACTATTATCGTATCTGAATCAAAATTTTTTTTACAACCTATATTTATATTTGATCCGTATTCAATTAGTAAAGATATTCAGATATGGATATTTGTATTCGATAATTTTTTGATACAATAAATAAAGGGATTTTTACCCGACAAACCCTATAATCTTTTGCAATTACCTCTAGGACCTTCGAAATATCGATATTCCTCTCAGGACCTTCGAAATATCGATATTATTAAGGATGTGCATTGGATTGGCCACTTTAAGGACCTTCGAAATATCGATATTATTAAGGATGTGCATTGGATTGGCCACTTTAAATTGAAGCTGAGGAATCAAAACCAGCTCTGGATGCTCCATTCTACTCCCTATATCATTGTGAAGGACAAAAGGGCAATGTACTATACATTTCTTGTTACATTTTACTTCCACGACAATCTACTCGTTCTGGAATGCGATTTACAGATGCCCTCATGGCCATTGTTATTACTCGTGAGCATCATAGTGAATTGCAGGACCGTGGTTGGAAAAAGGATATGGATGAGGAGATGCATACATTTGCGTCGAGGGGCATGTGGGATCTTATGTCGTGTCTTTCGGGTGTCTAGCTCGTGGCCTACCAATGGATATTTACGACTAGACCATCCCCGGATAGTTTTATTGACAGACTAAGGGTCGGGTTTTTGACGAATGGTTTTAGTCGGACTTATGGGGTGAACTACTTTGAGACTTTTTCTCCAATGGATAGGATGTGATCAATTCACACTATTCTTTCAATTGCTGCCAAGAAGAATAGGCTTATCTTTCAGCTTGATGCGAAGAATGCATATTTTTTACGATGACCTCAAGGGGGTCTACATTATGCAGCCACGAGATTACTCCGTCGAGAGGGAGCGTGTGTGCCGACCCCGTAAGACCATTTATGACCTAAAGTAGAGTCCACAAGCATGGTTTGACATGCTCACCACTGATATCATGTCCATTAACTTCCACATGATGACATATGATTACTTTGTGTTCGTGGATGACGATCTACTGGCACTATGAACTAATAGTTTATGTTGCTAATATGGTGGTTGCCAGTGACGATGAGGCATGAATTTTAAAGACTAAAAGGTCTTCCTTCGGAAGGTGCTTTTCACTAAGGACCTAGGTCAACTCATATAATTTCTTAGCATCGATGTGATATGCAATGTTGAGGGATTACATCCATGTATTGCATGGATATTCTTATAGAGACTGGCTAACATGGATGCAACTCGGGCATTGAAGTTGCATGAACAAGCTACATCAATTGACTTTGAGTTTGAGGTTGCTACAAGATATAAAAGTCTTGTAGGAAAATTGCTTTACCTCACTGTCACAAGACCATATATATCATACACTATGAGTAGAGCCAACCCTGACATGGAGACACCACTGTATAGTCATTAACATGGTTTTCTTCTGATACTTAAATATTTGAAGGAATCTCCATGAGAAGGCCTCTTCTATGAGGACAATGGCCATACCAACATCACCGCCTATGTAGATGCAGATTTTGCCTATTCGCCCGAGTAAAGATGTTCTACCATAGGTTATGCCATGTTTGTTGAAGAACCTTGTTACTTAGTAGAGCAAGTAGTATACCATTGTATCTAGATCGGGTGTCGAAGTTGAATACATAGTGATGGCACCACTTGTTAGATTACTTGGTAAGACTCCTTTCTACGAGAGCTTGGACTTCCCATTACCATCTTCATTCCATTATACTTCCACAACAAGCTCGCTTCATACATTGTCACCAATCTTGTCTTTCACAAGAGGACTAAGCACATTGAGGTTGGTAGCCGTTTCATTCAAGATGCAATACATGGAGAGAAGATCCCTATTCTAGATATCTGCATGGACCTTCAGCTTACAAACATATTCATGAAGACCATTCCAAAGAAGTGTATATCCTATTTGATTTTCAAGTTGAGCATGATCGATAAATATGATCCAACTCGAGGAGCAATGCTTCAACTATTTTATTTTCTTCTTATTTTATCGAGTCCTAGAACCCTTCGATATCTATTCTATAACTATCACATTTTGGACTCTAGGGAAACCCCATTATTCTTCGAATAATTTATTCCATTTATTCTCAATTATTCTCCACAATAAATTATAGACAAATTCTTCAAAAACAAATCAATGAAATACATCCTTCTTTCTATCCAGAAATTGAGGCAAAATAAATAATACCCAACAAAGTATGATGAATTCGATTAGACTAAAAAATTGCAATGCTAACATGATTAATAAAAATATCTATATGAATAAGTAAATAACACGAAATAAATCTTTTTTTCTCATAGCTAATAAGAAGGGAGAATCTAAAAATTTCTTGAACTTTTATTGTTAATGATTGTAAATCACTAGTGGGAAACCATGCATTGCACGGGTGGAATGATTTGATATTGTAGTGTTCAACGGTCTCTTAAACGAAAATGTGCATACATAATAGTGTAAAGAATGATATTTATTTCATCCAAATATATAATCCATAAGAATATTATGCATAAGTAGAACATTTGTTAGTTAGAATATATTTACCTCAACCATAATTCGTCTCATCAAGTAAAAAAATGAAAAAAATATAGGATAGAATTTAAGTAGTTATTTCCTTACATAAAAGTTAGGAAAGATCTTGGATTTTTTTTGAAAATTACAGAAATTGCAAAAAAATCTTAAATTATACAGTATATGCATACGACTAAAACATCATTGCCTTGGTATAGATCCGACCATACTCATACTGTATCGCTACTTACAAATATCACAAAAAAGCAGAAACATATGTGATAAAAGTCAATGGGAAATGTTGAATAGTATGTTGTATAAATAATAATCATTAACGATTTTTTCAATCCATATCATTTTTATAGTTTAAAAATATATGTGATAATGTTCATAAAAAATATCAATTTGAAGTACATATATGTATTCTTGATACGTTTCTTAAAATCCCAATATGAGACCTTTGTAACATTAAGATTATTGAGATATAAAAATATACTCTGGTTGTAATTTGAGTATATGTTTGTCGTTTTTTATGGAAGAAGTTTTATATGACAGTAATTTCTAAGATATTTTTTAACAATTATAATAATTAATCAGTTTATGTCGAATAATATATTATATAAATAATAGTTAGTAATTGGAAAATTCAATCCATGTCATTTTTGACAATTTAAATATGTATGCGATAATGTTTCATAAAAAATTACATTGAAGCATCAATATTTCTGTTCTCACTATTTTTTAAAATACCCAAATATGGACCTTTTATATGAGAATATATTTACCTAATATTTTTTATAAATTAAGATTGTTGAGATATAAAAATATTCTTTATGCATAATTTCAAGCATATTTATATCTTTTTAAAATTAAAGAAGTTCCGTGTCGATAACTTCTGAGATATGCTATAGTAATATTTATTTTATATAAATAAGTAGTGTTAAATAATATGATATATCAATAATACTTGGTAATGGAAAAAATTCAATCCATATTAATTTTCAACATTTAAGTATGCACAACTCAATATATTTTTACACCCCAATGCGAGACATTTTACATGATAAAATATTTTTTAATAATTTTTATAACCATTAAGATTGTTAAGATATAAAAATAAAATTTGTTTATAATTTTGTTTATACCCATGTATTTTTAAAAAACACAAATAATTTTTATCTTTAAATTTGAAAATACAAAACTATAAATAATATGTATAAATAATGAAGTAGTGTTTAATTAATATATTAAATTTATTTTTGTTTTTAAACTTAATATGTTATAAAATGTCTATTCCAAAAAAATGAGATGATAGAATCCAAAAAGAAATAAACATGAACTGTGGGATCTATTGAAATCATTATCTTAATCTATATATAATTCATTTTCTTAATATTGTATTTAAAAAAGATATATTATAAATTTAAATATAGAATAATAAAGTGAAAATAAATTATTATTAATATAACAACAACAAAGTCTTTTCCCACAATTAAGTAGGGTCGACTAAAAGTTATCAATATATATAATAAAATATATATATTATACATAAGTTATATACAAGATAACATATAAAAAATATAATGAATTTTGTTTTTTTAAAAGAGATATCCCTAAATTTGATAAATACAACTATGGTGGGACCAACATTGGATAAAAAAATAAGTACGCTATTTGCAACTAAATTTCCCTTCATATGTATTTGAACTTTTATTCTTTCCTTTGATCTTAATTTAATTCTATATCTACTATTTGTTGAAGATACCATTATTTTTTCAGTTGTGAAAATGAAGCATACTATTTGAAAACATGTACCTTACAGACCAGCAAAATTTCTTTGCAATATATTCCAACATATTTTTCATATAATACTTCTAATATGTTCTTATATTATTACATTTTAATTTCATAAATCACCCAAAAAAGTACTCACGTCGCGAAGCGCGGGTATGCACCCTAGTTACATCTAAAACAGGGAAAAGTGAGTGCCTTAACGGTGCAAACTAAGGGCTACGGAGTTGAAAAATATACTTGCTGATTACGGCTGTGATAAAAGATATATCTGATATATTGTTGAGGGATTACATCCATCATAGATTAGTTGGAGCTCAAAGGGAGAAACATGATAATAACAATTTCAAGCGTCCCCCCAAATTACGACATTGATAAAAGATATCTGATATACTGTTGAGTGGTTTTCCTATAATATCCCTTATCTAAACCATAGTTAAAAGTAAAAAGGGGTTTGTCGATGCAAGAGGACAAAAAAAGAGGAGGAATAAGATCGAGGGAATCTCCAACAACCCCATGCTATTGCTAATCTAATCCTAATTATAAGAGTTCGCCTGGGAATAACCCAACAGAACCGAATCAAGAGGGAGAATGGAATCACATCGCCGCCATTTCAAATCCTATTATATTGATCGATATAGTCCTAATAGGAGTACAAGCATCGTATATATGATAGTGAGCAATGCACGTAACCCACAGGTTCATCAATGGCCGACGAGCAGAAGAAACCCGAGGAGCAGAGCGCGCGTGCGAGAGAGGAGAAAGCACGAGGGAAGAGGCCGATGGAGGATTCAGCATCGGCGGTAAAACCATCGAAAACGTCCAAGGTTGACGGCGAAAGAAGCAACACCGTCAAGTACAACCGTCCCTACAGAAGGCCTAGTTCTGTCTGGGGTTGGAGGTGGGTGCTCTACGACCTGCGGGGGATGCCGCTGGTTTATCTCGGGGAAAAGGAAGCCACGGGAACGGACGTGAACCCGAAGCACAACCGGCTCCTCATCTCTTCGTGCATGAGCAGGCCCTGCTCAACTTCCTCACCGAGGAGGAGCGCTGCATCGTCTCGAGGGTGTCCAAGAAGAAAGAGGAGTAGGAGACATCGTCTACTGCTGCTTCCGGTGAGCAGGAGGAGCGCAACATTGTCTTGTGGGAGCCCCGGAAGGAGAAGAAGATCTCGTCTACTACGAATGTCTAAAAGGAAGAAGAAGGAGAAGGAGAGGAAGGAGTCGGTGGCTGTGAGGGAGATCGATGAACGCGGAAGTGTCTACGACATGTCCCTGACGAGGTGGTGCAACAACTCCCTCCATCTAACGGGCCGGTGGATGTGGTTCGCCGCCAACATCGGACTCGTAGAGGGTCAGGTGGTGAGGATGTGGGCTTCGCGTCTTCCCCTTCCCGACGAGGATGGGGAGATGTTGTGCATGTTCTTGACGCTCAGGGATCCCTACCTGCTCTCGATGATGCATGAACTCGAGTAGGAGCCCGAATGGCACGTCCTATGCCCCTGTGATTAGTGTTCCATTTTTGAGTCCAATAACAAACGAAATGGAATCGTGGTTATGCTGCGTAATGTCAACTTGGCAACTTCACGACTTTCTTCTTGTTGGTATCGATTGCACCACTGCAAGGTTTGGACTTGGGAATGGAATGATGTGGTTGTTCTTTTTGAAACTTAGCCTTAACGAAGTCCCAGTTTGGAACATTCGTGGAAGAAGGTGTTACTACTTATTATTAGGGATGTGCATTTGATTGGCCACTTTAAATTGAAGCTGAGGAATCAAAACCAGCTCCGGATGCCCCATTCTACTCCCTATATCATTGTGAAGGACAAAAGGGCAATGTACTATACATTTCTTGTTACATTTTACTTCCACGACAATCTACTCTTTCTGGAATGCGATTTACAGATGCCCTTATGGCCATTGTTATTACTCGTGAGCATCATAGTGAATTGCAGGACCGTGGTTGGAAAAAGGCTATGGATGAGGAGATGCATGCATTTGCATCGAGGGGCAAGTGGGATCTTATGTCGTGTCTTCCGGGTGTCTAGCTCGTGGCCTACCAATGGATCTTTACGACTAGACCATCCCTGGATAGTTTTATTGACAAACTAAGGGTCGGGTTTGTGACGAATTGTTTTAGTCGGACTTATGGGGTGAACTACTTTGAGTCTTTTTCTCCAATGGATAGGATGTGATCAATTCACACAATTCTTTCAATTGCTGCCAAGAAGAATATGCTTATCTTTCAGCTTGATGCGAAGAATGCATATTTTTTACGATGAACTCAAGGGGGTCTACATTATGCAGCCACGAGATTACTCCGTCGAGAGGGAGCGTGTGTGCCGACCCCGTAAGACCATTTATGACCTAAAGTAGAGTCCACAAGCATGGTTTGATATGATCACCACTGATATCATCTCCATTAACTTCCACATGATGACATATGATTACTTTGTGTTCGTGGATAACAATCTACTGGCACTATGAACTAAAAGTTTATGTTGCTAATATGGTGGTCGCCAGTGACGATGAGGCATGAATTTTAAATACTAAAAGGTCTTCCTTCGGAAGGTGTTTTTCAGTAAGGCCCTGGGTCAACTCATATAATTTCTTAGCATTGATGTGATATGCAATGTCGAGGGATTACATCCATGTATTGCATGGATATTCTTATAGAGACTGGCTAACTTGGATGCAACTCAGGCATTGGAGTTGCATAAACAAGCGACAAACCATTGACTTTGAGTTTGAGGTTGCTACAAGATATAAAAGTCTTTTAGGAAAATTACTTTACCTCACTGTCACAAGGCCATATATCTCATACACTGTGAGCAGAGCCAACCCGGACATGGAGACACCACTCTATAGTCTTTAACACGGTGTTCTTCTGATACTTCAATATTTGAAGGAATCTCCATGAGAAGGCCTCTTCTTTGAGGACAATGGCCATACCAACATCACCGCCTATGTAGATGCAGATTATGCCTATTGGCCCGAGTAAAGATGTTCTACCATAGGTAATGCCATGTTTGTTGAAGAACCTTGTTACTTAGTAGAGCAAGTAGTATAACATTGTATCTAGATCAGGTGTAGAAGTTGAATACATAGTGATGGCACCACTTGTTAGATTACTTGGTAAGACTCCTTTCTACGAGAGCTTGGACTTCCTGCTACCATCCTCATTCCATTATACTTCCACAACAAATTCGCTTCATACATTGTCACCAATCTTGTCTTTCACAAGAGGACTAAGCACATTGAGGTTGGTAGTCGTTTCATTCAAGATGCAATACATGGAGAGAAGATCCATATTCTACATATCTGCATGGACCTTCAGCTTACAAACATATTCACGAAGACCATTCCAAAGAAGTGTATATCCTATTTGATTTTCAAGTTGAGCATGATCGATAAATATGATCCAACTCGAGGAGCAATGCGTAAACTATTATATTTTCTTCTTATTTTATCGAGTCCTAGAACCCTTTGATGTCTATTCTATAACTATCACATTTTGGACTCTAGGGAAACCCCATTATTCTTCGAATAATTTATTCCATTTATTCTCAATTATTCTCCACAATAAATTATAGACAAATTCTTTAAAAAAAATTAAATCTTTTTATCCAGAAATTGAGGCAAAACAAATAATACCCAACACAGTATGATGAATTCGATTAGACTTAAAAATTGCAATGCCAACATGATTAATAAAAATATCTATATGTATAAGTAAATAATACGAAATAAATCATTTTCTCATAGCTAATAAGAAGGGAGAATCTTAAAATTTCTTGAACTTTTATTGTTAACGATTGTAAATCACTAGTGGGAAACTCGTGCGCTGCACGGGTGGAGTGATTTGATGTCGTAGTGTTCAACGGTCTCTTAAACGAAAATGTGCATACATAATAGTGTAAAGAATGATATTTATTTCATCAAAATATATAATCCATAAAAAAATTATGTATAAGTAGAACATTTGTTAGTTGGAATATATTTACCTCAACCATAATTCGTCTCATCAAGTAAAAAAATGAAAAATATAGGATAGTGTTTAAGTAGTTATTTCCTTATATAAAAGATAGAAAAAATCTTAGAATTTTTTTTAGAAAATCACAGAAATTGCAAAGAAAAATCTTAAATTATACAATATATGCATACAACTAAAACATCATTGCCTTGGTATGGATCCGACCATACTCATACTGTGTCGCTACTTACAAAGATCACAAAAAAGCAGAAACAAAAAAACATAAGGAGTTACAATAGATAATGTAGTAGTTAAAATTGAAAGTTCAAAGGCTACCCCATTTCTTGTTCTTTTGCCTTTAGTGCATGAAACATACTGAAACACCGAACGCGTAAGCACCATACTCAGCAGTTTATGCATATGCATTTAGATGAAAGTTCTGAATATGTAATTTCATGCGGGAAAATGTTAAGGGCTCGTTTGGTTGCAGGGTTGGGCAGGGTTGGCTTGGCCCAACCCGGGTTACCCCTCCAACCAAACAGGGTTCTCCTCCTCACAATTTACTATTCACAGGGGTACCCCTGCCCAACCCAACCCTGCCCAACCCTACAACCAAACGAACCCTAAGAATAAGACTTTATTTCTAGCTGGTGAAAAAGCACACTAATAGTGGGGTTTTCCTCTACTTCATCCTAAGGATAACAAGTGGCACTCCTTGCTTCTCTCCCTCTCTCCTCTTTCGATCCCCTCATTCTCTTCTCCTCTCTCTCTCTCTCTTTCCACTATCATCTATTTCTCTCTCCAATCTCTCACATTCCCATACCCCCTTCATTTCTCTCTCCTATTTCATTGGGCGGTATGGCTGCCCCTCCCTCTTTCTCTCCCTCAAATCACATGCCCCCTCTCTCTCCAATTTAATTCCCTGGCGCCCTCTCTCTCAATTTGCCTAATTTCTCTTTCTTTTCACAAATGTTTCTCTCTCCCTTTTTTTAAAGTCATAATTTCTTTCTAAATTTAGTAAAAATTTCAAATTCACATTCTTCATTTAATTTTTAAATATTTTAAAAGTAATCTCAAGTTTATTATTAATAATATCATATAAAATTGATATCATAACTAAACATACCATGTATTGTGTCAATAATTTCAAAGATATGATATAATAATAATAATCAATGGGAAAGGTTGAATAGTATGTTGTATAAATAATAATCATTAACGATTTTTTCAATCCATATCATTTTTATTGTTTAAAAATATATGTGATAATGTTCATAACAAATATCAATTTGAAGTACATATATATATATATTCTTGATACTTTTCTTAAAATCCCAATATGATTATGATATATAAATAATACTTGGTAATGGAAAAAATTCAGTCCATATTAATTTTCATCATTTATGTATGTACAAAAAATGTTTCTTTAAAATTCAATTTGTAGCATAAATATATTTATTCTCAATATTTTTTTACACCCAAATGCGAGACATTTTACATGATAAAATATTTTTTAATATTTTTTATAACAATTAAGATTGTTAAGATATAAAAATATACTTTGTTTATAATTTTGTTTATACCCATGTCTTTTAAAAAACACAAATAATTTTTATTTTAAATTTGAAAATACAAAACTAGAAATAATATGTATAAAGAATGAAGTAGTGTTTAATTAATATATTAAATTTATTTTTGTTTTTAAACTTAATATGTTATAAATTGTCTATTCGAAAAAATGAGATGATAGAATCCAAAAAGAAATAAATATGAACTGTGGGATCTATTGAAATCATTATCTTAATCTATATATAATACATTTTCTTAATATTATATATAAGAAAGATATATTATAAATTTAAATATAGAATAATAAAGTAAAAATAAAATATTATTAATATAACAACAACAATGTCTTTTCCCACAATTAAGTAGGGTCGACTAAAAATTATCAATATATAATAAAATATATTTATTATACATAAGTTATATACAAGATAAAATATAAAAAATATTATGAGTTTTGTTTTTTTAAAAGAGATATCCCTAAATTTAATAAATAACAACTATGGTGGGACCAACATTGGATAAAACAATAAGTACGCTATTTGCAACTAAATTTCCCTTCATATGTATTTGAACTTTTATTCTTTCCTTTGATCTTAATTTAATTCTATATCTACTATTTGTTTAAGATACCATTATTTTTTCAGTTCTGAAAATGAAGCATACTATTTGAAAAAATGTACCTTACAGACCAACAAAATTTCTTTGCAATATATTCCAACATATTTTTCATATAATACTTCTAATATGGTCTTATATTATTGCCTTTTAATTTCATTGATCACCCAAAAAATTACTCACGTCGTGAAGCGGGTTATGCACCCTAGTTACAACTAAAATAGGGAAAAGTGAGAACCTTAACGGTGCAAACTAAGGGCTACGGAGTTGAAAAATATACTTGCTGATTACGGCTGTGATAAAAGATATATATGATATATTGTTGAGGGATTACATCCATCATAGATTAGTTAGAGCTCAAAGGGAGAAACATGATAATAACGATTTCAAGCGTCCCCCCTAATTATGGTTGTGATAAAAGATATATCTGATATACAGTTAACTGGTTTTCCTATAATATCCCTTATCTAAACCATAGCTAAAACTAAAAAGGGGTTTGTCGATGCAAGAGGATAAAAAAAGAGAGGAGGAATAAGATCGATGGGATCTCCAACAACCCCATGCTATTGCTAATCTAATCCTAATTATAGGAGTTCACCTGTGAAGAACCCAACAGAACCGAATCAAGAGGGAGAATAGAATCTCGTCGCCGCCATTTCAAATCCTATTATATTGATTGATATAGTCCTAATAGGAGTGCAAGCATCGTATATATGATAATGACCGATGCACGTAACCCACAGGTTCATCAATGGCCGACAAGCAGAAGAAACACGAGGAGGAGAGCGCGCGTGCGAGAGAGGAGAAAACACGAGGGAAGAGCTCGATGGAGGATTCAGCATCGGCGGCAAAACCATCGAAGACGTCCAAGGTTGACGGCGAAAGAAGCAACACCGTCAAATACAATCGTCCCAACAGACGGCCCGGTTCTGTCGGAGGTAGGAGATGGGTGCTCTACAGCCTACGGGGGATGCCGCCGGATTATCTCGGGGAAAAGGAGGCCACGGGAATAGACGTGAACCCGAGGCACAGCCGGCTCCTCATCTCTTCGTGCATGGAGCAGTCCCTGCTCGACTTCCTCACCGAGGAGGAGCGCAGCATCGTCTCGAAGGTGTCCAAGAAGAAGAAGGAGGAGGAGACATCGTCTACTGCTGCTTCCAGTGAAGAGGAGGAGCGCAACATCGTCTTGTGGGAGACCGAGAAGGAGAAGAAGACCTCGTCTACTGCGAGTGGTAAAAGGAAGAAGAAGGAGAAGGAGAGGAAGGAGTTGGTGGCTGTGAGGGTGATCGACGAACGCGGAAGCGTCTATGACATGTCCTTGATGAGGTGGTGCAACAACTCCCTCAACCTAATGGGCCGGTGGATGTGGCTCGCCGCCAACAACGGACTCGTGGAGGGTCAGGCGGTGAGGATGTGGGCTTCGCGTCTTCCCCTTTCCGGCGAGGATGGGGAGAGGTTGTGCCTGCTCTTGAAGCTCAGGGATCCCTACCTGATCTCGATGATGCATGAACTCGAGAAGGAGCCCGACTGGCACGTCCTATGCCCCCATGATTAGTGTTCGACTTTTGACGTCCAATAATAAACGAAATGGAATCGTGGTTATGCTGCTTAATGCCAACTTCGCAATTTCACGACTTTCTTCTTGTTGGTATCGATTGCACCACTGCAAGGTTTGGACTTGGGAATGGAATGACGTGGTTGTTCTTTTTGAAACTTAGCCTTAACGAAGTCCCAGTTTGGAACATTCGTGGAAGAAGGTGTTACTACTTATTATTAGGGATGTGCATTGGATTGGCCACTTTAAATTGAACCTGAGGAATCAAAACCAGCTCTGGATGCTCCATTCTACTCCCTATATCATTGTGAAGGACAAAAGGGCAATGTACTATACATTTCTTGTTACATTTTACTTCCACGACAATCTACTCTTTCTGGAATGCGATTTACAGATGCCCTTATGGCCATTGTTATTACTCGTGAGCATCATAGTGAATTGCAGGACCGTGGTTGGAAAAAGGCTATGGATTAGGAGATGCATACATTTGCATCGAGGGGCAAGTGGGATCTTATGTCGTGTCTTCCGGGTGTCTAGCTCGTGGCCTACCAATGGATCTTTACGACTAGACCATCCCTAGATAGTTTTATTGACAGACTAAGGGTCGGGTTTGTAACGAATGGTTTTAGTCGGACTTATGGGGTGAACTACTTTGAGACTTTTTCTCCAATGGATAGGATGTGATCAATTCACACTATTCTTTCAATTGCTGCCAAGAAGAATAGGCTAATCTTTCAGCTTGATGCGAAGAATGCATATTTGTTACGATGATCTCAAGGGGGTCTACATTATGCAGCCACGAGATTACTCCGTCGAGAGGGAGCGTGTGTGCCAACCCCGTAAGACCATTTATGACCTAAAGTAGAGTCCACAAGCATGGTTTGACATGATCACCACTGATATCATCTCCATTAACTTCCACATGATGACATATGATTACTTTGTGTTCGTGGATAACAATCTACTAGCACTATGAACTAATAGTTTATGTTGCTAATATGGTGGTCACCAGTGACAATGAGGCATGAATTTTAAATGCTAAAAGGTCTTCCTTCGGAAGGTGTTTTTCAGAAAGGCCCTGGGTCAACTCATATAATTTCTTAGCATTGATGTGATATGCAATGTTGCGGGATTACATCCATGTATTGCATGGATATTCTTATAGAGACTGGCTAACTTGGATGCAACTCGGGCATTGGAGTTGCATAAATAAGTTAGAACCATTGACTTTGAGTTTGAGGTTGCTACAAGATATAAAAGTCTTGTAGGAAAATTGCTTTACCTCACTGTCACAAGGCCATATATATCATACACTGTGAGCAGAGCCAACCCTGACATGGAGACACCACTCTATAGTCATTAACACAGTGTTCTTCTGATACTTCAATATTTGAAGGAATCTCCATGAGAGGGCCTCTTCTATGAGGATAATGGCCATACCAACATCACCGCCTATGTAGATGCAGATTATGCCTATTCGCCCGAGTGAAGATGTTCTACCATAGGTTATGCCATGTTTGTTGAAGAACCTTGTTACTTAGTAGAGCAAGTAGTGTACCATTGTATCTAGATTGGGTGTAGAAGTTGAATACATAGTGATGGTACCACTTGTCAGATTACTTGGTAAGACTCCTTTCTACGAGAGCTAGGACTTCCCGCTACCATCCTCATTCCATTATACTTCCACAACAAATTCGCTTCATACATTGTCACCAATCTTGTCTTTCACAAGAGGACTAAGCACATTGAGGTTGGTAGTCGTTTCATTCAAGATGCAATACATGGAGAGAAGATCCCTATTCTACATATCTACATGGACCTTCAGCTTACAAACATATTCACGAAGACCATTCCAAAGAAGTGTATATCCTATTTGATTTTCAAGTTGAGCATGATCGATAAATATGATCCAACTCGAGGAGCAATGCTTAAACTATTTTATTTTCTTCTTATTTTATCGAGTCCTAGAACCCTTCGATGTCTATTCTATAACTATCACATTTTGGACTCTAAGGAAACCCCATTATTCTTCGAATAATTTATTCCATTTATTCTCAATTATTCTCTGCAATAAATTATAGACAAATTCTTAAAAAACAAATCAATGAAATACATCCTTCTTTCTATCCAGAAATTGAGGCAAAATAGATAATACCCAACAAAGTATGATGAATTCGATTAGACTAAAAAATTGCAATGCCAACATGATTAATAAAAATATCTATATGAATAAGTAAATAATGTGAAATAAATCATTTTTTCTCATAGCTAATAAGAAGGGTGAATCTTAAAAATTCTTGAACTTTTATTGTTAACGATTGTAAATCACTAATGGGAAACCCGTGCGCTGCACATGTGGAATGATTTGATATCGTAGTGTTCAACGGTCTCTTAAACGGAAATGTGCATACATAATAGTGTAAATAATGATATTTACTTCATCCAAATATATAATCCATAGGAAAATTATGTATAAGTAGAACATTTGTTAGTTAGAATATATTTACCTCAATCATAATTTGTCTCATCAAGTAAAAAAATGAAAAAAAATATAGGATAGAATTTAAGTAGTTATTTCCTTACATAAAATTTAGGAAAAATATTAGAAATGTTTTTAGAAAATCATAGAAATTGCAAAAAAAATCTTAAATTATATAGTATATGCATACGACTAAAACATCATTGCCTTGGTATGGATCCGACCATACTCATACTGTATCGCTACTTACAAATATCACAAAAAAACAGAAACAAAAAAACACACAATGAGTTACAATAGATCATGTTGTAGTTAAAATTGAAAGTTCCAAGGCTACCCCATTTCATGTTCTTTTGCCTTTAGTGCATGAAACATATTGAAACACCGAACGCGTGAGCACCATACTCAGCAATTTATGCATATGCATTTAGATGAAAGGTCTGAATATGTAATTTCGTGCGGGAAAATGTTAAGAATAGGACTTTATTTTTAGCTGGTGAAAAAGCACACTAATATTGGGTTTTCCCTCTACTTCATCCTATGGATAACACGTGGCACTCCTTGCTTCTCTCCCTCTCTCCTCTTTCGATCCCCTCATTCTCTTCTCCTCTCTCTCTCTTTCCACTATCGTCTATTTCTCTCTCCAATCTCTCACATTCCCATACCCCTTCATTTCTCTCTCCTATTTCATTGGGCGGTATGGTTGTCCCTCCCTCTTTCTCTCCCTCAAATCACATGTCCCCCTCTCTCTCCAATTTAATTCCCTGAGGCCCTCTCTCTCAATTAGCCTAATTTCTCTTTCTTTTCACAAATATTTCTCTCTCCCTTTTTTTAAAGTCATATTCTTTCTAAATTTAGTAATAATTTCAAATTCACCTTCTTCATTTAATTTTTAAATATTTTAAAAGTAATCTCAAGTTTATTATTAACAATATCATATTAAATTGATATCAGAACTAAACATACCATGTATTGTGTCAATAATTTCTAAGATATGATATAATAGTAATAAAAATCAATGGGAAAGGTTGAATAGTATGTTGTATAAATAATAATCATTAACGATTTTTTCAATCCATATCATTTTTATAGTTTAAAAATATGTGATAATGGTTATAAAAAATATCAATTTGAAGCACACACACACACACGCGCGCGCGCGCGCGCGCGCACGCACACACACACACACACACACACATATTATTGATACTTTTCTTAAAATCCCAATATGAGACCTTTGTAACATTAAGATTATTGAGATATAAAAATATACTCTGGTTGTAGTTTGAGTATATGTTTATCGTTTTTTATGGAAGAAGTTTTATATGACAATAATTTCTAAGATATATTTTAACAACTATAATAATTAATCAGTTTATGTGGAATAATATATTATATAAATAATAGTTAATAATTGGAAAATTCAATCCATGTCATTTTTGACAATTTAAATATGCATGCGATAATGTTTCATAAAAAATCACATTGAAGCATCAATATTTTTGTTCTCACTAATTTTTAAAATACCCAAATATGGACCTTTTATATGAGAATATATTTCCCTAATATTTTTTATAAATTAAGATTGTTGAGATATAAAAATATTCTTTATGTATAGTTTCAAGCATACTTATATCTTTTTAAAATTGAAGAAGTTCCATTTCGATAACTTCTAAGATATGTTGTAGTAATATTTATTATTATAAATAAGTAGTATTAAATAATATGATATATAAATAATACTTGGTAATGGAAAAAATTCAGTCCATATTAATTTTCAACATTTATGTACAAAAAAATATTTCTTTGAAATTCAATTTGTAGCATTAATATATTTATTCTCAATATTTTTTTACACCCCAATGCGAGACATTTTACATGATAAAATATTTTTTTATAACCATTAAGATTGTTAAGATATAAAAATATACTTTGTTTATAATTTTGTTTATACCCATGTCTTTTTAAAAAAACACAAATAATTTTTATCTTTAAATTTGAAAATACAAAACCAGAAATAATATGTATAAAGAATGAAGTAGTGTTTAATTAATATATTAAATTTATTTTTGTTTTTAAACTTAATATGTTATAAAATGTCTTCTCCAAAAAAATGATATGATAGATTCCAAAAAGAAATAAATATGAACTGTGGGATCTATTGAAATCATCGTCTTAATGTATATATAATACATTTTCTTAATATTATATATAAAAAGTTATATTATAAATTTAAATATAGAATAATAAAGTGAAAATAAAATATTATTAATACAACAACAACAAAGTCTTTTCCCACAATTAAGTAGGGTCGACTAAAAGTTATCAATATATATAATAAAATATATTTATTATACATAAGTTATATACAAGATAAAATATAAAAAATATAATTAATTTTCTTTTTTTAAAAGAGATATCCCTAAATTTAATAAATACAACTATGGTGGGACCAACATTGGATAAAAAAATAACTACGCTATTTGCAACTAAATTTCCCCTCATATGTATTTGAACTATTATTCTTTCCTTTGATCTTAATTTAATTCTATATCTACTATTTGTTGAAGATACCATTATTTTTTCAGTTGTGAAAATGAAGCATACTATTTGAAAAAATGTACCTTACAGACCAGCAAAATTTCTTTGCAATATATTCCAACATATTTTTCATATAATACTTCTAATATGTTCTTATATTATTGCCTTTTAATTTCATAGATCACCCAAAAAAGTACTCACGTCGCGAAGCGAGGTTATGCACCCTAGTTACAACTAAAACAGGGAAAAGTGAGTGCCTTAACGGTGCAAACTAAGGGCTACAGAGTTGAAAAATATACTTGCTGATTACGGTTGTGATAAAAGATATATCTAATATATTGTTGAGGGATTACATCCATCATAGATTAGTTGGAGCTCAAAGGGAGAAACATGATAATAACGATTTCAAGCATCCCCCCAATTACGGTTGTGATAAAAGATATATCTGATATACAGTTAACTGGTTTTCCTATAATATCCCTTATCTAAACCATAGCTAAAACTAAAAAGAGGTTTGTCGATGCAAGAGGACAAAAAAAGAGGAGGAATAAGATCGACGGGATCTCCAACAACCCCATGCTATTGCTAATCTAATCCTAATTATAGGAGTTCACCTGGGAAGAACCCAACAGAACCGAATCAAGAGGGAGAATAGAATCTCGTCGCCGCCATTTCAAATCCTATTATTTTGATTGATATAGTCCAAATAGGAGTAAAAGCATCGTATATATGATAATGAGCAATGCACGTAACCCACAAGTTCATCAATGGCCAACGAGCAGAAGAAACCCAAAGAGGAGAGCGCGCGTGCGAGAGAGGAGAAAGCACGAGGGAAGAGGTCGATGGAGGATTCAGCATCGGCGGCAAAACCATCGAAGACGTCCAAGGTTGACGGCAAAAGAAGCAACACCGTCATCTACAACCGTCCCTACAGAAGGCCCGGTTCTGTCGGGGGTTGGAGGTGGGTGCTCTACTGCCTGCGGGGGACACCGTCGCTTTATCTCGGGGAAAAGGAAGCCACGGGAACAGATGTGATCCCGAAGCACATCTGGCTCCTCATCTCTTCATGCATGGAGCAGTCCCTGCTCGACTTCCTCACCGAGGAGGACCGCTGCATCGTCTCGAGCGTGTCCAAGAAGAAGAAGGAGGAGGAGACATCGTCTACTGCTGCTTCTGGTGAGGAGGAGGAGCACAACATCGTCTTGTGGGAGCCCGAGAAGGAGAAGAAGACCTCGTCTACTACGTGTGGTAAAAGGAAGAAGAAGGAGAAGGAGACGGAGAGGAAGGAGTCGGTGGCTGTGAGGGTGATTGACGAACACGGAAGCGTCTACGACATGTCTCTGACGAGGTGGTGCAACAACTCCCTCAACCTAACGGGCCGGTGGATGTAGTTCGCCGCCAACAATGGACTCGTGGAGGGTCAGGCGGTGAGGAAGTGGGCTTCGCGTCCTCCCCTTCCCGACGAGGATGGGGAGAGGTTGTGCCTGCTCTTGAAGCTCAGGGATCCGTACCTGCTCTCGATGATGCATGAACTCGAGAAGGAGCCTGGCTGGCACGTCCTATGCCCCCGTGATTAGTGTTCGACTTTTGACGTCCAATAATAAATGAAATGGAATCATGGTTATGCTTCTTAATGCTAACTTCGCAACTTCACGACTTTCTTCTTGTTGGTATCAATTGCACCACTGCAAAGTTTGGACTTGGGAATGGAATGAAGTGGTTGTTCTTTTTGAACTTAGCTTTAACGAAGTCTCAGTTTGGAACATTCGTGGAAGAAGGTGCTACTACTTATTATTAGGGATGTGCATTGGATTGGCTACTTTAAATTGAAGCTGAGAATCAAAACCAGCTCCGAATGCTCCATTCTACTCCCTATATCATTGTGAAGGACAAATGGGCAATGTACTGTACATTTCTTGTTATATTTTACTTCCACAACAATCTACTCTTTCTGGAATGCGATTTACATATGCCATTATGGCCATTGTTATTACTCGTGAGCATCATAGTGAATTGTAGGACCGTGGTTGGAAAAAGGCTATGGATGAGGAGATGCATATGTTTGCATCGAGAGGCATGTGGGATCTTATGTTGTGTCTTCCGGGTGTCTAGCTTGTGGCCTACCAATGGATCTTTACGGCTAGACCATCCCCGGATAGTTTTATTGACAGACTAAAGGTCGGGTTTGTGACGAATGGTTTTAGTCGGACTTATGGGGTGAACTACTTTGAGACTTTTTTATCTAGTGGATAGGATGTGATTAATTCACACTATTCTTTCAATTGCTGGCAAGAAGAATTGGCTTATCTTTCAGCTTGATGCGAAGAATGCATATTTTTTACGATGACCTCAAGGAGGTCTACATTATGCAGCCACGAGATTACTCCGTCGAGAGGGAGCGTGTGTGCCGACCTCATAAGACCATTTATGACCTAAAGTAGAGTCCACAAGCATGGTTTGACATGATCACCACTGATATCATCTCCATTAACTTCCACATGATGACATACGACTACTTTGTGTTCGTGGATGACGATCTACTGGCACTATGAACTAATAGTTTATGTTGCTGATATGGTGGTCGTCAATGACGATGAGGCATGAATTTTAAAGACTAAAAGGTATTCCTTCGGAAGGTGTTTTTCACTAAGGACCTGGGTCAACTCATATAATTTCTTAGCATTGATGTGATATGCAATGTTGAGGGATTACATCCATGTATTGCATGGATATTCTTATAGAGACTGGCTAACTTGGATGCAACTCGGGCATTGGAGTTGCATAAACAAGTTAGAACCATTGACTTTGAGTTTGAGGTTGCTACAAGATATAAAAGTCTTGTAGGAAAATTGCTTTACCTCACTGTCACAAGGCCATATATATCATACACTGTGAGCAGAGCCAACCCTGACATGGAGACACCACTCTATAGTCATTAACACGGTGTTCTTCTGATACTTCAATATTTGAAGGAATCTCCATGAGAAGGCCTCTTCTATGAGGACAATGGCCATACCAACAACACCGCCTATGTAGATGCATATTATGCCTATTCGCCCGAGTAAAGATGTTCTACCATAGGTTATGCCATGTTTGTTGAAGAGCCTTGTTACTTAGTAGAGCAAGTAGTATACCATTTTATCTAGATCGGGTGTAGAAGTTGAATACAGAGTGATGGCACCACTTGTCAGATTACTTGGTAAGACTCCTTTCTACGAGAGCTTGGACTTGCCGCTACCATCCTCATTCCATTATAATTCCACAACAAATTCGCTTCATACATTGTCACCAATCTTGTCTTTCACAAGAGGACTAAGCACAATGAGGTAGGTAGTCGTTTCATTCAAGATGCAATACATGGAGAGAAGATCCCTATTCTACATATCTGCATGGACCTTCAGCTTACAAACATATTCACGAAGACCATTCCAAAGAAGTGTATATCCCATTTGATTTTCAAGTTGAGCATGATCGATAAATATGATCCAACTCGAGGAGCAATGCTTAAACTATTTTATTTTCTTCTTATTTTATCGAGTCCTAGAACCCTTCGATGTCTATTCTATAACTATCACATTTTGGACTCTAGAGAAACCCCATTATTCTTCGAATAATTTATTCCATTTATTCTCAATTATTCTCCACAATAAATTATAGACAAATTCTTAAAAAACAAATCAATGAAATACATCCTTCTTTCTATCCAGTAATTGAGGCAAAATAAATAATACCCAACAAAGTATGATGAATTCGGTTAGACTAAAAAATTGCAATGCCAACATGATTAATAAAAATATCTATATGAATAAGTAAATAATACGAAATAAATCATTTTTTCTCATAGCTAATAAGAAGGGAGAATCTTAAAATTTCTTGAACTTTTATTGTTAACGATTGTAAATCACTAGTGGGAAACCCGTGCGCTGCACGGGTGGAATGATTTGATATCCTAGTGTTCAACGGTCTCTTAAACGGAAATGTGCATACATAATAGTGTAAAGAGTGATATTTATTTCATCAAAATATATAATCCATAAGAAAATTATGTATAAGTAGAACATTTGTTAGTTAGAATATATTTACCTCAACCATAATTCGTCTCATCAAGTAAAAAATGAAAAAAAATATAGGATAGAATTTAAGTAGTTATTCCTTACATAAAAGTTAGGAAAAATCTTGGAAATGTTTTTAGAAAATCATAGAAATTGCAAAAAAATCTTAAATTATACAATATATGCATACAACTAAAACATCATTGCCTTGGTATGGATCCGACCATACTCATATTGTATCGCTTCTTACAAATATCACAAAAAAGCAGAAACAAAAAAAACATAAGGAGTTACAATAGATCATGTTGTAGTTAAAATTGAAAGTTCGAAGGCTACCCCATTTCTCGTTCTTAAGCCTTTAGTGCATGAAACATATTGAAACACCGAACGCGTAAGTACGGTACTCAGCAATTTGTGCATATGCATTTAGATGAAAGTTCTGAATATGTAATTTAGTGCGGGAAAATGTTAAGAATAAGACTGTATTTCTAGCTGGTGAAAAAGCATAGTAATAGTGGGTTTTTCCTCTACTTCATCCTAAGGATAACACACGGCTCTCATTGGGCGGTATGGCTGCCCCTCCCTCTTTCTCTCCCTCAAATCACATGTCCCCTTCTCTCTCTCCAATTTAATTCCCTGATGCCCTCTCTCTCAATTTGCCTAATTTCTCTTTCTTTCCACAAATGTTTCTCTCTTCCTCTTTTAAAGTCATATTTTCTTTCTAAATTTAGTAAAAATTTCAAATTCACATTCTTTATTTAATTTTTAAATATTTTAAAAGTAATCTCAAGTTTATTATTAATAATATCATATTAAATTGATATCATAACTAAACATACCACGTATTGTGTCAATAATTTCTAAGATATGATATAATAGTAATAAAAATCAATGGGAAAGGTTGAATAGTATGTTGTATAAATAATAACCATTAACGATTTTTCAATTCATATCATTTTTATAGTTTAAAAATATATGTGATAATGTTCATAAAAAATATCAATTTGAAGTACATATATATATTCTTGATACTTTTCTTAAAATCCCAATATGAGACCTTTCTAACATTAAGATTATTGAGATATAAAAATATACTCTGGTTGTAATTTGAGTATATGTTTGTCGTTTTTTATGGAAGAAGTTTTATATGGCAGTAATTTCTAAGATATCTTTTAACAACTATAATAATTAATCAGTTTATGTGGAATAATATATTATATAAATAATAGTTAATAATTGGAAAATTCAATCCATGTCATTTTTGACAATTTAAATATGTATGAGATAATGTTTCATAAAAATCACATTGAAGCATCACTATTTTTGTTCTCACTAATTTTTAAAATACCCAAATATGGACCTTTTATATGAGAATATATTTCCCTAATATTTTTTTATAAATTAAGATTGTTGAGATATAAAAATATTCTTTATGTATAGTTTCAAGCATACTTATATCTTTATAAAATTGAAGAAGTTCCATGTCGATAACTACTAAGATATGCTGTATTATTATTATATATAAGTAGTGTTAAATAATATGATATATAAATAAAACTTGGTAATGGAAAAAATTCAGTCCATATTAATTTTCAACATTTAAGTATGTACAAAAAAATATTTCTTTGAAATTCAATTTGTAGCATTAATATATTTATTCTCAATATTTTTTTACACCCCAATGCGAGACATTTTACATGATAAAATATTTTTTAATATTTTTTATAACCATTAAGATTGTTAAGATATAAAAATATACTTTATTTATAATTTTATTTATACCCATCTCTTTTTAAAATAACACAAATAATTTTTATCTTTAAATTTGAAAATACAAAACTAGAAATAATATGTATAAAGAATGAAGTAGTGTTTAATTAATATATTAAATTTATTTTTGTTTTTAAACTTAATATGTTATAAAATGTCTACTCCAAAAAATGAGATGATAGAATCCAAAAAGAAATAAACATGAACTGTGGGATCTATTGAAATTATTATCTTAATGTATATATAATTCATTTTCTTAATATTGTATTTAAAAAAGATAAATTATAAATTTAAATATAGAATAATAAAGTGAAAATAAAATATCATTAATATAACAACAACAAAGTCTTTTCTCATAATTAAGTAGGGTTGACTAAAAATTATCAATATATATATAAAATAAATATATTTATTATACATAAGTTATATACAAGATAAAATATAAAAAATATAATGAATTTTGTTTTTTTAAAAAGAGATATCCCTAAATTTAATAAATAACAACTATGGTGGGACCAACATTGGATAAAAAATAAGTACGCTATTTGCAACTAAATTTCCCTTCATATGTATTTGAACTTTTATTCTTTCCTTTGATCTTAATTAATTCTATGTCTACTATTTGTTGAAGATACCATTATTTTTTCAGTTGTGAAAATGAAGCATACTATTTGAAAAAAATGCACCTTATAGACCAACAAAATTTCTTTGCAATATATTCCAACATATTTTTCATATAATACTTCTAATATGTTCTTATATTATTGCCTTTTAATTTCATAGATCACCCCAAAAAGTACTCACGTCGCGAAGCGCGGGTATGCACCCTAATTACATCTAAAACAAGGAAAAGTGTGTGCCTTAACGATGCAAACTAAGGGCTACGGAGTTGAAAAATATACTTGCTGATTACGGCTGTGATAAATGATATATCTGATATATTGTTGAGGGATTACGTCCATCATAGATTAGTTGGAGCTAAAAGGACAAACATGATAATAACGATTTCAAGCGTCCCCCCTAATTACGGCTGCGATAAAAGATATCTGATATACTGTTGAGTGGTTTTCCTATAATATCCCTTATCTAAACCATAGCTAAAACTAAAAAGGGGTTTGTCCATGCAAGAGGACAAAAAAAAGAGGAGGAATAAGATCGAGGGGATCTCCAACAACCCCATGCTATTGCTAATCTAATCCTAATTATAGGAGTTCACCTGGTAAGAACCCAACAGAACCGAATCAAGAGGGAGAATAGAATCTCGTCGCCGCCATTTCAAATCCTATTGTATTGATTGATATAGTCCTAATAGGAGTACAAGCATCGTATATATGATAATGAGCAATGCACGTAACCCACAGGTTCATCAATGGCCGACGAGCAGAAGAAACCCGAGGAGGAGAGTGCGCGTGCGAGAGAGGAGAAAGCACGAGGGAAGAGGCCGATGGAGGATTCAGCATCGGCAGCAAAATCATCAAAGACGTCCAAGGTTGACGGCGAAAGAAGCAACACCGTCAACTACAACCATCCCTAAAGAAGGCCCGGTTCTGTCGAGGGTTGGAGGTGGGTGCTCTACGGCCTGCGGGGGACGCCTCCTGTTTATCTCGGGGAAAAGGAAGCCACGGGAACGGACGTAAATCCGAAGCACAGCCGACTCCTCATCTCTTCGTGCATGGAGTAGTCCCTGCTCGACTTCCTCACCGAGGAGGAGCGTTGCATCGTCTTGAGGGTGTCCAAGAAGAAGAAGGAGGAGGAGACATCGTCTACTGCTTCTTCCGGTGAGGAGGAGGAGCGCAACATCGTCTTGTGGGAGCCCGAGAAGGAGAAGAAGACCTCGTCTACTGCGAGTGGTAAAAGGAAGAAGAAGGAGAAGGATAGGAAGGAGTCGGTGGCTGTGAGGTGATCGACGAACACGGAAGAGTCTACGACATGTCCCTGACGAGGTGGTGCAACAACTCCCTCAACCTAATGGGCCGGTGGATGTGGTTCGCCGCCAGCAACGGACTCGTGGAGGGTCAGGCGGTGAGGATGTGGGCTTCACGTCTTCCTCTTCCCGGTGAGGATGGGGAGAGGTTGTGCCTGCTCTTGAAGCTCAGGGATCCCTACCTGCTCTCGATGATGCATGAACTCGAGAAGGAGCCCGGCTGGCACGTCCTACACCCCCATGATTAGTGTTCGACTTTTGACATCCAATAATAAACGAAATGGAATCGTGGTTGTGCTGCTTAAGGGTTTAGGGTATCGATTGCACCACTGCAAGGTTTGTACTTGGGAATGGAATGACGTAGTTGTTCTTTTTGAAGCTTAGCGTTAACAAAGTCCCAGTTTGGAACATTCGTGGAAGAAGGTGTTACTACTTATTATTAGGGATGTGCATTGGATTGGCCACTTTAAATTGAACCTGAGGAATCAAAACCAGCTCCGGATGCTCCATTTTACTCCCTATATCATTGTGAAGGACAAAAGGACAATGTACTATACATTTCTTATTACATTTTACTTCTACGACAATCTACTCTTTCTGGAATGCGATTTACAGATGTCCTTATGGCCATTGTTATTACTCGTGAGCATCATAGTGAATTGCAGGACCGTGGTTGGAAAAATGCTATGGATGAGGAGATGCATACGTTTACATCGAGGGGCATGTGGGATCTTATGTTGTGTCTTTCGGGTGTCTAGCTTGTGGCTTACCAATGGATCTTTACAACTAAACCATCCCTGGATAGTTTTATTGACAGACTAAAGGTCGGGTGTGTGACGAAAGGTTTTAATCGAACTTATGGGGTGAATTACTTTAAGACTTTTTCTCCAATGGCTAGGATGTGATCAATTCACACAATTCTTTCAATTGCCGCCAATAAGAATTGGCTTATCTTTCAGCTTGATGTGAAGAATGCATATTTTTTACGATGACCTCAAGGAGGTCTACATTATGCAGCCGCAAGATTACTCCGTTGAGAGGGAGCGTGTGTGCCGTTCCCGTAAGACCATTTATGATCTAAAGTAGAGTCCACAGGCATGGTTTGACATGCTCACCACTGATATCATCTCCATTAACTTCCACACTAATAGTTTGTGTTGCTGATATGGTGGTTGCCAGTGACGATGGAGCATGAATTTTAAAGACTAAAAGGTCTTCCTTCAGAAGGTGTTTTTCACTAAGGACCTCAGTCAACTCATATAATTTCTTAGCATTGATGTGATATGCAATGTTGAGGGATTACATCCATGTATTGCATGGATATTCATATAGAGACTGGCTAACTTGGATGCAACTCGGGCATTGGAGTTGCATAAACAAGCTACACCCATTGACTTTGAGTTTGAGGTTGCTACATGATATAAAAGTCTTGTAGGAAAATTGGAATATGGTAATAGAGAAGTTTAAACAGAATCTAGTAGGTTGAAAAGTCAAACTTATTTTGAGAGGTGGTCATTTTGCTTGTTTAGGAAGGCGGGAGCGCTTTGCTACAATGGTTGAGACATTTGATGGTTTCTCAACTAAGTCTTCTTTTATATGTTTTGGATTGAGGATGAGTTTTAGAAGGTTCAAAGGGGACACCTAAACGCACGGCATCCGTGGTGTACTTAGGTACCCCTTTGGTTGTGAAGAGAGATGCCATATTAAAAAAATTGGAATATAGTAATAGAGAGGTTCAAACAAAAGCTAGCAGCTGAAAAGAAAACTTCTTTTGAGAGGTTGGCATTTTGTCTTGCTTTTGGTCGGTGATACACATTGTCTTTCTAATATTCATATATCTAGAACTATCGAACAACATGTGAAGGGAGTGATTGGAAGTTTCTTCGGGTATACTTTTGTGATTGGAAGTTTCTTCTGGCATACTTTTTGACATGAGGTAGGAGAGTGGCACTGGTGGCTTAGAATTCAATATCAAGGCTAAATGAAGAAGGCAAAGTAGGGTTTCGCGACTACAACTTTTTAACAAGGATATGCCAGTGAAATAGGTGGTAAGAATCTCGGGGGAGAGGGGATCATATGGTATGATGGTTGTTACATGACATCTTTATTATAAACGTTGTTTTGGTCATTGTTAGAAAATAGAGAATGTGGAAGAGGAATGATAAACAGAGCATAATCTAGAAATATGAAGCTGGAAGAACACAAAGAATATTTATGTGGAACCCTACTCCCTAAGGAGAGGGGATGAAACCACGGGAGAAGGCCTCAAAGGGCCATATGTTTCATTTCTCTTTCTCATTGGACTACAGGGGTGTGGGGCTCTATATATAGCACCCACGGAGTTTCCACATCTCCAAACTGGTAGATGTGGGACTAAACTATGGATGGGGTAAATGGATCCTAAAGAGATCCATTTACCCATCTCCCATACATATGGCGCACAACCAAATACTCCAATACTCCCTCTCAAGTTGGAGCATGCAATGCTCAACTTGGACAAACAGAAAGAAACTCAACTCACGCTATATGACACTACAGATAATATCAACTCAATGCGCACAACTGTTAGCTGCTGTCGAGGACATTGCTTCTCATGTCGTGCAGGTGAGGAGGACGAACAACTGGAGTGCGAGTCTGCTGAATCTCCTCGTCGGAAAGCATGTGCTCTTAATTGTACATGTTAGAGTCATTGCAATTGAAATGAGTCTCCTTGTCGGAATACTATGGTCCGTCACAACATGTGGACAACTGCTCCATCTCTAAAAAAGGGTTGAATTGGAAAAGGTCGTGGAAGTGCAATCCTCGTCGGAGTCCACGATCGCTGGAGAATGGAGTCTGAAAAGTCTCCTCGTCAGAGAACTGGGTCTCTCCCATCTGGCACAGAGAATGGTACACTACTCTGGAGTACCTATGATACCACATGAAAACTGTTGTCAACATGGCATAGGGAATGGTCCTCTACTCTAGAATCCCTATGGCTCACATGAAAACTCTGGCCAAAACAACAAGAATGATGGGGACCACGGCAAAAGATGGCAAATATGTGCACATCTGAAAAGATTCACAAACAAGTGTGTATCTGAAACTGAAAACTCGGAATTTGATGTCGAGTCTGAACATCTGAGATGTAGAGTATGAACATCTGGTCGGTCTGGATCTAACATCTGAATCTTGCAACAGACCTGTAACTCTACATAATACTCCCCCTTTCTCCGATCGGCCAACACCCTCATTATCAGGAATGTGAAGGTCTCAATACTTCTGCCCCACCTTCCATTGGTTGGGTGAGCCGAGGGAGGATCCCTCTTCCCAGGTTCGTTGCCACCTCATGGAGCTCTTTTTCGTCTCAATAAAAGGGAAGAACCCCCCTTCGCTGGAAGGAGGTTACCCCCTCTTCCTTAGGTCGCTCCATCCCCAAACCCTTACCTTCCATATTGGATCTTCCGTGGGCAAAGAAACGAGAACAAGAGCTCATTAGCCTCCGAGTCCCCCCATCCCCAAGCTTTGTCACCTTTTCTTCTTCTTCTTTCTCGTTTCTTTCTTCTTCTCTCCTAAGTCAGCTATCTACTACCTTCAGAGCTACAAACACCATCCTCCGAGAAGTCTCCTTTGAGCAACAACTCTGCCACATCTCCAATCATTAAGTAGCATCCTACTTGGTCCATCAATCATTTACGTAGTCAGTGCTCAGTCGACCACTCCACTAACTAGACTAGTCGGACCAGTCTACCGACTTTTACAACACTATACTATATGCATTTTTTAATGGAATCTGTTTGGGTATAACAGTCATTTGGATAGGAGTTAACCACGGCTCCTAGTGTTAGAGTTAACAAGTTTGCAGGGTGAAGAGGATACTAACGTTGTTTACAGGGTCGAGCATGTAATTTAGAAAGTTCTAGGGTTCGTGGGGGTAAAAATCCCTTGAGCAAAATGTGACTAAGAATTATGACGAGATATGGATGACAATTAATCTCTCATGGTAATTGTTTTGGCTTTTCAAAGTGATTGTTAAGAAATGAGATGGTTGGTAATGTTCTTGAAACTAAGGATACATTGTATTGCACGAGTTGACCCTTGAGATCATCCATGTAAATTTGATGCAATGGGTTCTGGAAAAATTACAGGTTTAACATCTGATTTGTTAATAATTGTTAGTAGAAGGGATTACCCACGCTTTACTCATGAATTAATCCTTCGGCTAAGAAGGGGAATAACCCCTTCAATTGGATAACTCTTCCGCTTTCCCGATCTTCTTCTTATCCTCTCGCCTGGTGCCTATGGGGGTATGGAAGATACTCGAGTCCATCATGAGATGTTTTTTCTAATCATCGTCTAGGCTATTGCATGGCTTCCTGTTGGTGGATTGGAAGTTCGTGACATGCTCGAAGGAGGACGGAGGCCTCTGCGTGTGCAGTTTAAAAGAAGAATGCTTTGTTGAGCAAGTGGGTCTCCCGTATCTAGGGTGACTGTGACAGTCTGGTTTGTGGCTTCATTCGAAGAGTCTATGGACATGGTCTCCCGTTTCTAGGTCATGGCAAGTATGGTCTCTCAGTTTTGTACTTTTAGAGAGGCATTTGCAGTGTAGCACAAGAGATTCAACCGTTTATGAGACCATTTTTGGGGGATGACACTGGCTTTCGATTTTGGGTGGATGATTGGAGTGAGGGCGGGGTTCAGTAGAAGCGTTTCCCATGGATTAAGTCTTTGGCGGTTAACCCTGATTGCTTGGTGACAGAGGCTTGGGCTGGGCACTCTTTTTTTCCGCGGTTTAGATTGAAGCTTTCTAATCAGCAATTGGATGAGCTCATGGTGCTTTTGGAGGATCTAGAGACAACGGTCGGGCCTCTAATGTCATTAATCATTGGACTCGGTGTGACAGATCTTTCACGGTTGGGAAGGCACATAGGGATTTGAAGGGTCCTTTGACGTTTAGGAGGGGATTGCATGAGAATTTGGAGGTGGAATGTTCCAGCTCGTGTGGAGGTGTTTCTTTGTCTATTCAGGAGAGGAAGGTTGCTAACCAAGGACAGATTCTCGCGGTTTATGTCGACGTCCAATCCGGTGTGTCCTCGATGCTTGGTGATTGTGGAGGATGTTGACCACCTCTTCTTCGGATGTGGGAGCTTCGTGGCGGCTTGGGATCTTTTTGGAAGCAATGCAGTTTATACCGACAATTTCGCTGGTTTTTATAGATCCATTGAGGAGGATTGGAATGGGATGGAGAAGGAGAGATTAGGATGTGTAGCAATGACCTGGGCCCTTTGGTTGGCTATAGAATGGGGTGGTTTTTCAACAATATTGCTTCTACGGGGAGAATGTGGTGGTGCATGAGAGCTTGCATTTTTAATTATAATGTACATGCTTAACTTTGTGATACTTTTTGGTGATAAATGGTGAAGTTTTTGGGCAGTGGAGGCCCTTTTTTCTTTCAGAAAAAAAACTCTTTTGTTAATTTATTATGTAAACATAGAGATGCCAGGTTACATGCGATATAGAGTAGGTGGTGATTGTTGCCGGTGATGCAATAACGAGGATAGATGATTAAGGTTGCAGAAATCGATACTCAGTCAGCAAGGTCACTGACTAAGGATTAATCGGTAGTGGGATGACTAATCGAATTTAGTCGGTCATTAGTTGGTTTTGTATTTTTAATTATTTTAAATATATAAATCAATTTTATACATATATTCTCATATATTTACATAAATTTGTACATTTTCCATACAATCATAATGAAACAGAAGAAGTAATTGACACATAATATAATATTAAGCATATTGGAATAAATTTGTTTTTTAAAAAAGTAAAAAATAAAATAAAAGAACTCTAGTTGGACTGACTTTACAACAATGTAGATGGTAACACTGATGATTTTTTTTTGCGAGACACGGTGAAGGAGGCATTTTAAATATATAAAGTTATAAACAATCATCATCACCAAGCCTTTTTTCACTTTAAGCGAGCTCGCCTATGTAGACTTTTTGCTTCCAAACATAACGAATTTTGAACATAGCTTAAATCTAAGAAAGTAGCTTCTTTAACAGTCTCCGTGCAGCACTTCTTTGGTTTTCTCTCATCTCTCTTACAAGGCTCTTCTTCAAACTTCTCGTCCCTTCGAGTTGGAGCATTAAGACGATTTTCTCCGCACATGTCCCGACATTTTTAGTGTTCTTTCATTTTATAATCTATCAGTGCCATGCCAATCTTCTGTCTGATACTTTCACGGTGAAGCTCATCTGTTGTGTAATCGCATATCCATAATAGCATCTTCATTTCAACTACGGACATTATCTTAACATACCTATAGTTAACCGCCCAACACTCGCTTCTATAAAGCAATGTATGTCTAACTGCAGCTTTATAGTATTCATTTGAACTTTAAAGTTATCTTCTTATAAAAAAGAGCACCTAAGAGCCTACTCCACTTCATCCAACATGCATTAGTTCTATGAACAACTTATTCATCACTTCTTTAGTCCCTTTTGAAGATCGACCTAAACATCAAAAGTATTCTTTGGATTACAATGTATTCCAAGCTTACATTTCATATAGAGCATCTTAGTTCTACTTTGTTGTAAGCCCTTACATTACATATCCCTCCTCTAAGGCTCAAGCAACCATGTTTGACGCTATCTCTTGTCTCTCCCATTAAATCATTGCATGCAAACACGCACTGATGTACCTACCCTTGTATATACTTTGTTAACTTGTTCAAAATTGAGGTAAAAAGATAAATCTTGGTACCTAATGATACTGTAACACCCTAACCCCAAACATAGTGACATACCTAAAACTCACGAAGTGTGGGTGTAGTATATAAGTGGTGGGGACTACTACTTGACAACTTGGGTTTAAGCATTTTGGGTGGTTGCCAACGGGTCCATCTGGGTCCGAACCCAACAAGTTGTCATGGTCAATTTTCCTCAATAACAGACTGGGGACCTATGCCCGGGACGTTACAGATACGATATTGAATAATGGATGTCAGTTTGACTGGAGTACTTAAATAAACTGTTGCATGGTCGTGTATATCTCTTATCAAGTCAATGTATAATAGGAACCTTTCTTTTCTCTAGAATCCTCCACTGATTCCTTTATGCACAACAGAAATTTTTAACTCAATAAAGACCACATGAAGGTCTCTTATTCTAAAAACTTCTCAAACACCTGAGAATGTGTATGGCTCAGTTGTAAGCCTGCCGTGCATGAATCCAAATTGATTCTTTGATATTGTGGAAACCTATCCTAACCACTTTCTTAATCATCCTCTGCTATAACTTCGTTGTATGACTCATCATTTTGATACCCCAATAACATGCACAATTTGTTATCTCCTTGATCCTGCATAAAGGTACCATGATACATTATCTTCATTTCCATGCCATTGGATTATCCATGGCTGTTTTCCACGTCACAGTACGACGTTTTTCTATTCTACATGAAATAAAGAAACTGTTGGGAGACGGGCAACAAGCTGCACCGCCAATCCCTTTTGGATGGCAAATCCAATTCTTCGGAACACAACATCTATAGATCTGAGAACCATAACATTACTATGCATAATTTTCTGGACCCTCTTAAGGAGCTCTACAGCTTCAGACGCCAAGAACCCAAAGGTATCAAACCCGAAAGAATGAAGACATGTTGATTGTCAATACAAGCCTTCTCATGTTTAGCAACTTTGGCTGAGGCAGCTTTCTGTGCAGCGTATCCCACAGTAAAATCACTTTTTATCAGACCAACTAATGGAGACACTCCAGTTAAATCAACACATGCATGTTTTCCTCCAGCCCAACCAAAAATTAAAGGGATTTTATCACTTGTGCCCCTCCGAGATGTTGCAATATCAGTTATGCCCCTATCTTTTTCGTAATATCAGTTGTGCCCCTCAAAAGTTTCTCCGTTATCAGTTTTTCCCTTCCGTCAGGTTGACCGTCAATGAATTGACTTAACCATGGTTTTTTCAAACCTTGGTGCATTTAAGAGGGGTATTATTGTCCAGGGACCTCTTCTTCCTCCTCCAACCTCCTCCTCCTCCCTCTCCGGCCTGAGCTCCGCCCCGAGCTCCCCTCCCCTCCCCGACGCCGCCCCGAGCTCCCCTCCCCTCCCCGGCGACACCCCGCAGCCCCTACCCTCCCCGGCGCCGCACCTCCTCCCCCCCGCACCTCCTTCCAGCCCGCCGCCCCCTCCCCTCCCCGGTGCCGCCCCCTCCCCTCCCCGACACCGGGTGTTCCCAATCGCACAATGTTGTAGGGCGGCTTCATCATGTCGTGCATATTCGCCGGTTGGCTGGGTGGCGTGGGGGAGGGAAGGGCTGGGCGGCGCGGGGGCGGCGCGGTGCGGAAGAGGGAAGGGCTGGGCGGCGCGGGGGAGGGGAGGGCTGGTCGTTTTTACGTTTAAAGATCCAGCGCTCGAGGGAGCCGTTGGGCATGTACTCGTAGGCTAGGAGGCGGTGAGGGCCCTCGGCGCAGAAGCCACGGAGCTTAACAAGGTGGACATGGTGGATGCTGCCGATGATGCTCACCTCCGCCCGGAATTCCTTCCGGCCTTGCCCGATCCCCTCAAGCTTCTTCACGGCGATTCGTGTGCTGTCTGGGAGCACGTCGGAGTACACGCATCCGAACCCGCCTTGGCCGAGCTTATTCGAGAACTCGTCGGTGGCCTACCGGAGCTCGAGGTACGAGTAGCGCACCGGCATCCCGGAGATAGTCTCCAGGAAACTGTCGTCGTCGGGGTCGTCAGCCTCCTCGTCGGAGGGGACCGGAGGCAGTGACGGGTCACGCGAGACTGACTGCTTTCGGTGGATGCGCAGCGCGGCGTAGAGGATCGTCGTGATGAGGACGAAGGTGAGGACGACGATCGTGACGACCATGGTGGTCGTCTTCTTCGACCTACCTCCTCCCCTGTTACTGACGCCCGAATTTTGCTGCGTCGAGATCTTAAGATAGGTGTACAAGCCGGTGGAATTGGAGCTCCGCTGGTACCGGAGACTCCCGATCTCGTCGAACTGGAAGCATTTCCTGGTGCTCTGTTTGAAGAACAGAGCAACACATGAGCAGTTGCTCTTGCAGGAGTTCTTGCAGCTCGCAAGGTCGGATTTTGAGAAGGTGGGTATCGTTAGAAATTGCAGAGCGAAGTAACCCACATCTTCAACCTTGACGAGATCCACCGGAGATCGCTCCCCGCAGAACGTCACGTGGCTACCACAACTATTGGAGGAGCTCAGAGCTGTGGGGCAGCTGCAGGTGGAGGTACCGGAGCTGCTACAAATGGAGTAAGGGCCACAGGGCTCCGGCGTATCGCAATTATCCGAAGGTACTTTTTTCACGGGCCCCATACCGGCATCGCCGTTGAGTTCGAAGAAGGAGATGAACCCACCGTTGCCGAGAACGACGGCCATGGTGGAATTCGTCCTCCCGGGGCTTTGAATGAGCATTAACGCGAGAAGGTTGCCCTTCGTGTCGCTGAATCTCCACGAGTTGCCAGAGATCGTTGCGGACACGAGAAGGTTGGAGGAGGAGGGAGAAGATGGGGAAAGAGGAGGAAGAAGATGATGTAAAATGACGATATAACCTAAAAAGTTAAAACTAATTCCGCTTTTGCCCTCAAAGTTAACGGCCGTTTGCACTGTGGATGGACGGTCACTAACCCGAGGGGCACAAATGATAAATTAGCAAGAATTGAGGGGCACAACTGATATTACCAAAAAGATAGGGGTATAACTGAAATTGCGATATCTCGGAGGGGCACAAGTGATAAAATCCCAAAATTAAAACATCCGTTGGTCTGAGTGTGGATCTCCCCTCGTGTAGATCAGACAAAAAATTCACAGGTGCTTCTTTTTTAAAGTATCTTCATTTATTTGGTAATTAGTACATCCGTTCTTTATTAAATACCAGTGAATAACTTCATAAATCAATTTATACCTTATTCCCTCATCATCTTCCAAACATCCACTAGAATATCATTCGTTCTCACTGCTTTCCCGAACTTCATCTTTTTTTTAAGTTTCTCTCACCTCACTTCTTTGAATTCACCAACAAAAAAACACATTTTGAGTAGGATCCGGAAATGCAATCTCGCCAAAGTTGATCTCTGCACCACCATTCTTATTAAAGATTAACATAAATAACACTTCCACTTATATCATCACTATCTTTCAATAGACGTTCATCCTCGTACATAATGCACCTAACTTGGATATCGTTTTGATCTTTCTCTTCCTATCTTGAACTGGCTTTAAAACATGTCTTGTACCTTTCTTTAACTCAAGTTTCACATATAACGCTCCATGCTTTTGTCTTTGCTTCATCAACTCCTTTCTTTGCTTTCTTATATTCTGCCAAGTTTTCATTTGTTTTACTCCGGAAGAAAACCTTGAAAGTTGTTAGAGAATATTCTGTGTGGCTATTTGTTAAGAGAATATTCTATAGAGAATATCGTATAGAATATTCTCCCTTGAGCACCTATATAAGGATCCTCACACCTCCTGTACTTATTGAGAAATTCCAATAGAATATCCGCCCCTTTGAGGGCTTCTCCCGTGGTTTCATCCCGCTCCTTAAGGAGTAGAGTTCCACGTTAAATCTCTGGTCTTCATGTTTATGTGTCTTGATTTATCAATTTCGCTTCTGCTTATCTGATTTCAACAAAAGTCATTTATTCATTCCATGTTTCTTGTGTACTTCCACTTCATCAAGTATCCTTATGTGCCGGTGCACCTCCCTTAGATAAATATAAAGCCTCATTTGCAACTTGCATAATACAATTACCCATTCGATGTTACAATTCTTCATGGCTTCAAACAAAGTCCCAATCAGCGTGTAGCCTCTTCTTATTGAAATCTTTCTTTTTTCTCATTAAGATTTCACCATTTAGCTTTCTCTCTTTGTGCATTATTTGTTGTTTGGTAGCTTCGTTATCTAAATCCAAAATTAATAGATGATGTTGGGTAGTTAAACTTTCAATTGTTATGACCTTGCTATCTTTGCAACACAAGTAGTCTCTTCTCCGCCTGGCTAAATTAATAATTCTGTATTTGATGAACAATTCTCAAAAAACAGTCAAGTGCAGTTCTCTTTTCTTTAAGTATTTGCTATAACAGGGTCTTTGAATGTTGCAAAATTAAGGAAATCTGTTCTTTCATTTCTATATTTTTGCGAACTCTACAGCATCTTCACCCCTCCCCATACTATTCAAATCTCTACCCATAATCATCTTTTTCTGGGATTCTTTGGAGAATCTTCTCCATCTATTCTCAGAATGCTATTTTTATTCTTTCATTTAGGTCAGCTTGGTGTGCATATGCACAAATGACTTTAAAGTACTTTACTCTCAAATGAATTTAGGATCTTTGTTCTCAAAATCAGTTTAAGCATCATATTTCGATATCCAAAACTCTACTTTTAGGGTTCTACCACACTTTCCCTGTATGTCTTTTTTATAAAAATACTAACCCCATTTTGAGCTTTCTCTTTTCCCAAACACCGTAACTTAAAGTCGATTTTTTTATTATCTAGCGTTTTTCCTCTCTCCATTTTGTCTCATGCAAGTAAATATGTCGATCCTTCTCTTATTCATTGCCTCTAATAAATTACTGGTGAGCGTATCAATATTCCAAGTTCCATTCTGCAGCATGTTATCTTAGACTAGCTCCTTTACCCTTCATACCCATTCACAAAGATGGGGAGACCCTTGGTCCCTTGCCTTATTTGAGTTACAAGCGCACGCATTTTCCATGCAAGAACTCTTTCAAACGCTGTATTACACTCAGATGACGATGTAGTGACCCTTGCCAATTGTATACACATTGATGTGTGCCGCTCCGTAAGGGTGCTATGCTGAGTTCTGATTGTATAGAATAATGAATGATCCATGTTAAAATGATTATGAGAATTTTAGGGTTCAAATCCCTCTTTGTGGGGTTTGCGTTAGGTGGTCAACAACCAGCATAAAAAATAGTTGAATCTTTCAACATGGATTTGAGCAAGAATCTATATAGCTGACCCTACTTATAGTGGGTGAAGGCTTCGCCATTTTTGTCAGCTGTGTAACACAATCCTCGTTTACCCCACACTCAAAACATGATTCACGCACTTATATCTATTATCCTGAGTGAACTAGAAAGTGATTTTACTTAATGTTCAATCCTAGTGTTATTCTTACATGGGATGCACAAAATCGTAATATATTTATACTTATTTTGCAGTCGAAAAACTCTTGTTTCTGTTCAGCACGACTATGCGGACCATGCTTATTGGATCTAAACGTCAGTGTGCTGTTTGCTTGGTAAGCTGTTGGAAAATTTTCACTTTGCGACACCCAAGAGATGATATATGTCCTGTGTCTGTGACTGCCTCCTAGCTTTTCCTACAGGAAAGTGCTTCTCTTCGAATAATAAGCTAACTCCCACTTGACCAAAGTGGTCAAGACATATATACTCCCACTATTTGTGTAGTATATACATGGAGATTTATCATGTGAGGATCATTATCTATGAAACCTCTTCCTTGACTCATACATTCCTGAGTCCCATTAAACCAACATGTTTAATGTAGGTTCCTGCTGCTATTCCCTTCGTTAGGGAATCAGCCAACATGTCACTGGTAGGTATGTAGGTTACCGTGATTTCTTGCTTCGCCACTATATCTTGTACATAGTGATATTGGATCTCAATGTGTTTTCCTTTAGAACTATTAGCCCCACTATTGATCAAGCTTATCGCAGCTTGATTGTCACAATACATTTCAATTGGCCCTTTTACCAATTCGAGGCTTAGGTTCTCTAGAAAACGTCTGATCCATACAGCATGAGTGGTGGCCATGCTACATGCAATGTACTCAGCCTCCTGTGTATGTCGAGATACACATCCTTGTTTCTTGCTACCCCAAGAAACGGTTGCACCACCAAACATGAACAGGTAACCTGATGTGGATTTTCTATCATCCACATCCCCTCCGAAATCGGCATCGGAGTATCCTACCACCTCAAGCGATTCTGCTTGATACACAAGTTTTAGATGTAATGTCCCTTTCAGATATCGAAGAATCCTCTTTACAGCTTCCCAATGTGCTGGACCGGGATTGCTTTGATATCTACTGACTAAGCTTACTGGATAAGCTAAACCAGGTCGAGTACACAACATTGCATACATTAAACTTCCTACCGCTTGTGCATATGGTACATCTAAAGATTTCTGTCCCTTTCCGGGACATTGACTCTTACTGAGTCTCTTTCCCATCACAAGTGGTGTTGGAGCTGGAGTGCTGTTCTGCAATCCAAATCTCCTTAATACAGTATGCAAATATCTTTCTTGACTAAGGCTCAATGTCCTTGAGTCCCTGTCTCTTGTTATTTGAATTCCAAGAATATAGGATGCTTCGCCCATGTCTTTCATCTCAAATTCATTGCTCAATTTCTGTTTGATTTCATTGAGCAATTGTATGTCATTACCTGCGAGCAGAATGTCATCTACGTACAATGACATGATTGCAAACCTGCTCCCACTCTTCATAACATACACACAGTTATCCAATTTATTTGAAACAAATCCAAATTGAATAACTTTCTCATGAAATTTGAGATACCATTGCCGTGAAGACTGCTTTAAGCCATATAATGACTTTCTTAACTTGTAAACCTTTTTCTCCTGACCTTCAACCTGAGATCCACCAGGTTGTCGCATATAAATCTCTTCCTTTAATTCTCCATTAAGGAAGGCCGTCTTCACATCCATTTGGAATAATTCCAAATCCATATATGCGACTATGGCTAAGATCATCCGAATGGATGCAAACTTAGCCACTGGAGAGTAGGTTTCCTGGAAATCTATTCCAGCTTGCTGAGTATAACCCTTGGCAACTAATCTGGCTTTGTATTTATCAACAGTACCGTCAACTCGATACTTTTTCTTGAATACCCACTTACATCCTATGGATTGCCTACCTTCTGGCAAATCACATAATTCCCAAACACCGTTTCGCTCGATTGAGTCCAACTCATCTCTCATGGCGGCCGACCATGATTCCGACTTAGATGAAGCCATAGCTTCATTAAAGGATATGGGATCTGTACAATCCGCGACATCCTCATCTACGGTGTAGCACGACGTCTCGCATCCATAGAAATGGTAATCTTCCATCCATGCGGGCCGTGTTCTGGGTCTCTTGTTGCCGATTATACTCGTGGGTTGTGTGGGTCCACCCACTTCATCTAAAGGATCATCATGTTCCATAGGTTCATTCTCTACATTTGGGTGGTTGATATCATCCTCAAGTTCTTGTCTAATGCTCAAGTCGTCTTCATTGTCCTGTAAGACAATCAGAGGATCTGATTCCTCTACTTCATGCTGCTTTTCTTGATGAATTTCAAGGAAAGTAGCATCACGACTTTCGATCAGACCTTTTGTTTCATGGAAGAACCTATATCCTTTAGAATTCTCACTATATCCAATAAACTTGCACTTTAATGTTCTGAAGTCTAGCTTGTCTCTAAGCTGACTCGGTACCAGAACATGTGCTACACATCCCCATTTCCGGAGATGGCCCAACTCGGGCTTTCTGCCATTCCATATTTCATATGGCGTTGATTCTACGGACTTGGTGGGAATCCTATTCTGTATGTAGTTCGCAGTCAACACTGCCTCTCCCCAGAATTTCTTGGAGAGTCCTGAGTGTGAAAGCATACACCTTACTGCATTCATCAATGTTCGATTCTTTCTTTCCGCTACACCATTCTGTTGTGGTGTATAGGGCATTGTAGTCTGCCTACGAATGCCTGCCTGAATACAGTAATCCTCAAAGTCCTTTGAGGTATATTCCCCACCTCTATCTGTCCTAAGAGTCTTGATTGGTTTTCCCAATCTTGTCTCCACTTCCGTCTTATATCTCTTAAAAGTTTCAAGTGCTTCCGACTTTCTTCCTAAGAGATAGACATAGGAGAACTTCGAGTAGTCATCAATGAATGTTATAAAGTATTCCTTATTTCTATGTGTGCTGACGCTCAGTGGTCCACATATGTCTGAATGGATCAAACCTAGTAACTCTGTTGACCGAATTCCGGTTGAGAAGGGTTTTCTCGTCATTTTACCGGTCAGACAGTGTTCGCAGGGCAATGTCCTTGCACCCGTGATTTTAGGCAATAAATTTGCCTTAATCATTTGATCCATCTTAGAATTTCCTGGATGACCCAGTCGCATGTGCCACAAGTCATAATCAGACAAATAACACAAAGAATAATCAGAAGCGACATTCATTGATTCACTAGAATTTATTACAGGAAGACAGAATAGGTCGTGCTCGGGCACAAACTTTCCCATCGCATAGACCTTCTTATTCTTACCTATGGATACACGCTTATTATAAAACCTAACTTCAAAGTCTTTCTTGAGCAGCACTGGGACAGATATCAGGTTCCGACGTATCCCTGGGGCATATAGTACGTCATTCAGTACCATAATACTATCTCCCAGGTCAAGTCTGTATGTCCCAACACCTTCCACGTCCAGGTAGGTGTTATTCCCCATGAAGATCCTCTGTTCGCCTTTGCTCAGCTCCTTGAAGTCCACCAGACCCTCCTTCGTCTTCGCGATATGTCTGGTTGCTCCAGAGTCGATCCACCATCCATCACTGTCCGTGATGACAGAGTTGCATTCCACGACAGCCGCGAACTCCATTTTCTTTTTGCCTTTATTTTCAGGCACTTTAGAATTTCCCGGCTTCTTCTTGTTGGGGCAATTGACCTTGAAATGGCCATATTTGCCACAACCGTAGCAAGAGCCGCGTGGGTATTTCCCACTCTTTCCCTTGAAATTCGCCTTGGAGGGGCCTAGCCTTTTCTTCACGTGCACGGCATTCGCTTCTTCTTCCTCCTCGACCTCAAAGATCTCAGCTTTCGATCTTTGTTTGGAGAGGTCCTGCTCAATTGCCAACTGTGCAGGTAGGTCCGTCACGGACTTAATGTTGCCATTCATCCTCAGAGATGTGGCAACCATGTCGAATGATGGAGGGAGACTTCCTAATATGGTTGCGATCTGCATCCTCTCCGGAATCGCGCAATCAGCAGCCGCAAGATCCTTGGCCATCACGATCATCTTATTCACATGCTCGAGGACGCTTTCAGATTCCTTCATTCTACACGAGTTGTACTTGTGTAGAAGAAGCTGGACGCTAACCTCCGATTTGGAGTGGTATTTGTCCTTAACCGTGGTCCAGAGCTCGTTAGCTGATTCACAGTTCTCGAAGACCCGAATCAGGTTCAGATCCATATGGGTCAGCATAAAACTTCTAGCCCTATTATCAGTTTTCTCCCACTGTTCGCGGGACCTAATTTCATCCACAGTTGGATTCTCAGATAAAGTTGGGCCGGGTTTGTCTATGATGGTGTGTATGCTATCATGTAGCAGGCCATAGTAGATCTTCCTACTCCATAATTCATAATTGGTATCGTTAAGGTACTCAATTTTTCCTACCTTAGTGGCAATAGTTTTGCTTGTCATTTTGTTGATCTAAAGAAATAAATGTAGGATTGAGTGAGATTGAATAATCTAACAAAAATAAGTAAAGTTTTTGTTGATCTAATGAAATAGATATAGGTGTGTGTGAGAATAAGTACAAACTAAAAAATAACAAAAAATTATTAAGTATGGTTAAGATGAACGTGAAGCTTATTGAACTGAAGTTTAGCAATAAAAAAAAGTCTACTTAGTTCATCCAACAAAGTGCATAAAAGTTAATAGGATTAACTAGTTACGAAAAAAAATAATGGTGCAAGAGTGTTTTAATTTAACAAAAAAAATAACTACAAGGAATTACAAGCAATAAACCGAAGATCAATGTCGGTATGAGATTAAGTAAATTAATGAATGTCTCCTTTTTTTTATAAACAACAAGACAAGGTAGTGATGTAAAAAAAATAATAATTGCAAGTTTATTAACAAAGTGCCTAAAGGTTAATGGAGATATAAGATTATCTAGTTTAACATTTACAACAAAGGTATAAAGTAAAAAGAAACTATCTTTTTTTAAAAAAAACGGCAAGATCTCCAAAAAAAATTTCCAATTTTTTGATAGATAATAAAAAACTTTTGCAAAAAGGTAACAAAACTTGATCGATACAATAAAAAATTAAACACCAAAAAATGTAGAGAAAACAAACATCTTTTCTTTGTAAACTTTTAATTCAACAAATAATTGTCAAAACAAAACAAAAAAAACTCCTTTTATATTTTCCTAACCCCACCTTAAAAGAAAAGTCCAAAAAAAACGGTGAGGCTAATGAAAAAGTTGAGCAATAGTGGACCAAACACTTGATATTAGGTATTTGATAGCAGCATCTTAATCTCAAAAAAAAACTGAGTAAGTGGTAAAAAAATGGATTTACTTGACTATAAACAAGTGATGCACGGCTATAAAAAAATAGCAATTAAAAAAAATTTCCAAAAAAATGCCCAAACCCTTAACGTCAAAGCTAAAAGAAATGGACAAAAAAAAACATAAGCTAATAAATGCCAAAACAAAAAAATGGAATGATTAGAAAAATGTGGGGGGTTCTAAGCAAAAAACTCACGGACCTACTTTAAATCACAAAAAAAGGGTGGTTGTTCTCAGAACCAAAAGGCTATCCGCAGGTAACGTTTTAAAAAAAGGGTAATACATTAAAAAAACGACGTTGCAATGTAACGTTAAAAATAAAACACAGCTGGCAATAAATAAATAAAAAAAAGGGACCTGTGCCTTAGGGTTTGACGCCTTTTAGGTTAAGATGGTTCTTTTCCAGAGCCAAAGAAAACAGCAACGGCGGCGCTATGGAGCTTGAAGGCGGACTGCTTCGACAGTGGTGGGGCTGAACAGCGGAGGAGCGCAACCCCGAGCTCTGATACCAGTCAAGGAATCGATCCGAGGTACGCCGTTCCTCTTGTGCGATAAAGCGAGAGAGATATAGAGAGAGGGAGAGATGGAGAAGGTCGGGGGCTCCCGTTAGGCGAGTGATTTCCTGTGTTGCGTTTCCCCTCCGTCTGGGGAGGTTTATATAGGGCGTATGCCCTCGCCACGTCCGCCCCTTCGACCACGCCCCTTGCGGTTACGGCCTCCGTGAGACCCGGTCGTCGTAACCGCCGGCTCCGCAATGGTCGGCGGTGGTTCTTGACCTACTTGGTCATATTTCATTCTACATAAGCTACGTGTTTTGTTCCATATTTTTGAACTGAACCAGTTATATCAAACATGGAATTTGCTGGGTTAGTCAAATTGCTATGAATGAACATGAGATTGAGCAAGAATGCCCAGGGGTTTCCATCAGGCATGTGTTCATATGCATGCACATTATGATATGCACTGTATCGAAACGGACGGAGATACCTGCTCCCTCGTCGATTAGTTACTGCTTGCAGGAGGCTGCTCAGCAACATGAATACTGTAGTATGCCATGTCTTAGATAAGAAAATCATGAAAAGATTCGCCAACCAGCAGTGGATGGTTTATATATCAGAGCCAATGAATCTTGTCGAGAAGTTTTCGTTCTTGAATCCAATGCGCCATTAACTTTCTGATTGATTTTCCCATTGGATATCTCCGATGTAATTCGTTTACGGATTTGTGCGCAATTAACACGGCTCTTAAAAGCAGCCGTACCACATAGGGATGAAACAGATCAGGTATGTGTTTTCATATCCATATTTGCTTTATTTCTATCAAATTTTGGATATGCATTAAGAAAATTGTATCCTTAAAAATACGGATATGAATTCGAATACGGATCAAATAAAAAGTCAATCCAATTATGAATCGAATAAAGAGTGATTCCAAATATGGATCCAGTAAATATGTTATCTAAATACAGATCAGATAAAGACCATGTACGAATATGAATTGCATTTTCTTTATCAAAGTTCATAATGATTTTAAAAAATGACAATGAAATATAAATAAGTTGCATCATGATACAAGAGATCGTCAAGATGGCCTGCGTTCTTGATCATAAGCAAAAAAGGGACAGGATTTTGTAACTTTCGTTCTTGTTAGGGATGCTAATCAAATCGAATACCTTTGAATCCACCAGTATTCTAATTCAATTCATTATAAAAGTTTCAAATCTAAACTCGAATCGAATTTCAAATGAATTCACTAACTTAAATTCAGATTCAATTCGAGTTTCGAATATTCAAATTTGAATAATTTTATTTTCAATTTGAAATGCTAATTAATGTTTTAGAGATTATATATAATATTATATAAATAGTAATATAATATTATATTTTATTACATAATTCTAATTTTGAAAGTATAGTAATTAAGATAAGTTGAAAAATTATAAAATCAAAGAAAATACCAAACCAATATGATACAATGGATAAAAGTACATGATTTTTACAATTATTATATGTCTTTTACAATCTAGATATACTCTTTTTTCTACGATGAATAAATAGATTTATGACATGCATGTGTTCCTGGTTTCGTGTCAACCAACCCCTACTCCACAAAGTGCACTTCCTAGCTAAAGCATCTAAGAGTTCTTCCACTGTCTGTTAAAGAAAGGAGAGTTGCATTCATGCACCCCTCGAGTGGCCCCAAAGCCTTCAGTCAAAAGGAGTTGATGCGCAACCGCTCATCTGGTGGTATTGACTGATGAGGATCCCTTGTTCTTTGGAAGATCTATCTTGTGTTTGGTACTCTGCAAGAACTCCGAATCATTCTTCATCTTCTCTATTGCCTTTTCCAAAGAGGCCATATTTCATTAAAGTTGCTTGTCAAGCTCGTCTTTTCCCGGAAGGTAGAGGGGCATATTATATGATCCTATCAAAAAGATAGAATATCATTGACAAAAAGCTGAACACATTGTAATTACCATTGCATGTTAAAGCAAGACAAGATCAAATTTATATAGAATGTTGATAGAAATTAATATTATTTTATGGAATAATAGGAATAGTAAAAAATAACGTAGAAGGAAAACCTCTTCATTAAGTGTATGATCTTCAATATAAAAAAATAAGCCATGAAAATGAAATATACAAAATTTTGATGTACAAAGGAACAACTTACGTTATGGTGAAAAGAACTTGTATATTACTCATGTAATGATAAATATCACCATGACAATGATAACCATCATGGATTGCCATGCAATAAAAATCAAAACAACAAAAAAAATCAAAGGTTATATATCTAGATAAATTTCGAATCACGACAATTGTTAAGGAGGAATTCAAAGTAGCAAAACCATCATTTTCACTTATTAGGAGAAAGATCACCATAATCTATGGTGGACTTTTAGAATCTTTGATAGATAATGAAAGGGGGAATGGAAATGGTAGCGTATGGAATGAGGGAACATAAAAATAAATGTATGGTTGAGGATTTTGAATAATAATCTTAAACATTTGATCTTTCCTATATATTTTATGACTAACATTTTTTACTTTTTCTATATTCAATATTTAGTCTTTAACTAATATGATTATACATACATATATACATATTAAATTGAGTATGGATTAGAGTACTTTGTATCCTCTTAATACCACAAAATTTCTGAATAGCACACTAAGATCTATTATTGTACTTATACAAAGTAACTCATACCTAAGCTACTGTCACTAGGCTAAAATAAGAAGTCAAGACATAACTTAACTTAGTTGTTTTAGATAATCAATGCATGAATGACCCACGTCTCTAATTCATAATATTTTTGTAGTCAAACCACTTAAATTTAGTTATAAAGAGGAAAGGAAAGAGATTGGATCTCATTAAGGGGCTAATGTTGCATATACACATCATTGACAAATCATGTCGGTGTAGCATGGGAGTATGGAAATCATAGAGGTGAACGATGGACATGATATCAATGCAGCCTAGATATAACTATAAGTTTAAAATTAACCATTTAATCACTTTAGTAAGTTGATTTGAGAGTATCTTTAGTTGCTTGCACATGTCATGCTTAGTGATATAATGCAAATGCTAAATCTTTCAATGTAAATCAAATGTAATACTTTTTTGAATACATGATCACATATTTTTTCTGCATCTATTTACTTACAAATGAATTCAAATAAATGCATATCAACTGTTTGATGTAATTATGCTATAATTCCTTGCACAAGAATATTCAAAAAAGATGTTAATCGATCCAGAGTGATTGTTACATGTATGTAAATATATATGTATTATATGCATATACATATGTTATGCCTATATATAGGGATTTTTACACCCATAACCCTGACTAATTTTGCAATAACATTCATGACCCTGCATAATCGCGAATTACACGGGAAACCCTGAGTAGTCACTCCGTCTCACACTCATGACCCTCCATTAGTTTTGTCCTTAACCCAACCATACTATTGGGTTAATCCAACACTTAACCTATCCAACGGCTGCTAAATTTTCAAAAAAAAATTTAAAAAACCTTCCCCTTCTTCCTCCTCCATTCCTCAGCCTGCAGCCACCCACTCCGAAGCCCGCCGTCGGCAACCCACCTCCCTCCCTCGCCCCCAACCGACCTGCAGAGCCCCCCTTGTAGCAACGGCAACCCACCTCCCTCCCCCGCCCCGACCGATTCCCCCCGGTGGCAATCCGACCTCCCCCCGCGTCAACCAGACAGAGCACCCACCTACCTATCAACGGACCCGAAGCCCCCCCTCCCCGGCGGCAACCCACCTCCCTCCCCCGCTCCCACCTTCCTGTGGCAATCCGACCTCCCTCCTCCCCCCTCGTCAACCGACCCGTAGCCCCGCCCCCCGTCTCCTACGACAGACAGAGCACCCATCTGTTAATCAATGGACCCGATGCCCCCGCCCCACCGCAGAGCCCCCACCCCCTGGTCCCCCGCCGCGACGCAAACCCCCCTCCCCCGCGAAGGCCACCCACCTCCCTCCCCCACCTCGACGAACTTGTACCCTCCCCGCCCCCGCCCCCCTCCCCCCGACCGACAACAGGAGCCCCACCCCCCCGCGCTTGCAAGCCCTCCTGAAGGCTCGACCCCCGGAGCACCCCGTCCCCGCCCGCCCTACGCGCGCCTGAAGCCCCCTCCTCCCAAGCCCAAACCCCCCTACCCCAGGAACCCCCCGCCCGCGCATCGTGCACCTGCAAGAAGTCCCAGCGTCCCCCTGCGCGGACCACCACCTCCAGCAGCCCCTTCTCCCTCTCCCTGCGATCCCACCCTCCGTGCGGACCACCTCCTCCAGCAGCCCTCGTCGCCTCTGCCTTCCAACCCCTCCCAGATGATGGAGATATAATGAGATGGCATGATTTGCAAATAAGAAAGAGTATTAAGGGCAATTTTATCTTTTTTTAACAGAAACCGTCAAATATAACGGCCATCTCAAGCGGAACATAACAGAGGGTTATGTCATGTAAGAGTTAAGCATTACTCAGGGTTTCCCGTGTAATTCGTGATTATGCAGGGTCATGAATGTTATTGCGAAATTACTCAGGATTATGGGTGTGAAAATCCCTATATATAGATATATATATAGAGAGAGAGGAGTGATCATGTGAGAGCAAAAAGTTGTGAGAGCATGAGAGGAGTGATTTTGGACCACTAGACTTCTCTCTCATGGTCTTCTCTCTCCTGGTTGAATCTAGTGGTCCAAAATCACTTCTCTCATGCTCTCACAGCTTTTTGCTCTCACAGGATCATTCCTCTCTCTATATATACGTACTATGTATGTATATAAATATCGAATTGAATCGAATCATTATCAAACAAATTTAGGTTAATTCAGATTTAATTCATTTCGAAATCGAATCCACAAGTTAAATTCAAATTCAGTTCATTTGGTTTCGAATCAAGCTTTTTTTGAATTGTTATCGAACGAATCCTAATCGAATTCGAATGATTTGATTTAATTAGCAACCTTAGTTCTTGTCCATCCCAAACAAAAGGAAATATATTAATATTGTAATATTTTGTATTATATAATATATAATACTAATATGAATGGAGATGTAGTTTATATTATATTAATTAATATACAAAACAATATTAAATATTGTATTCGGATATCCAAATCTAGATATTCAAGTCGCTACCATATTCGTATCTGTAAAAAATTTCAACACATATCCATATTTGTTCCATATTCAACTAATATTTGAATACAAACTAATATTTGAATACAGATATATATTCAGATACAAATATCCATATCCGCTAATGTTTCAAATATGATACGCAGATTTTTGAATATATCCGTATATGTTTTCATCACCACCTCGTTTTGACCACGATGTCGAACATCCAAATACAATAATGTTTGTCCGTTCAACAATCACACACATCACAATCTTAGGATTCAGATATTACCAACCACCATCTTCAGAAAAACATGGTGAAAGTTCATGCTATTTGTCAAGGCCTTTGTTCTATTACAAATTACCAAAGCTTATCTAGAAAACATTATTACTTAATTATTCCCTCCCAATAATCAGAACATCCTAATTTATATCACAAGTACCCTTCTCGTTTTCCTTCACAATCCTAATCCATTTTTCATGAAGACTATTGATCACGGCATCGAGTTTGCATGGTTCTCCCCGCTATCGACCGCCAACGCCCCCCACTTCTTTATCCTTGAACATGCTGTATTCGCCTGCAGGATACAAGTATTATACGTACATGAACACTGGAGAAAGTAATAAACAAGTATTCAATTGAATCTGAGTTTATCAGAACCTTGTCATACAAGGTCCAATGAAAGTCCCATGAAAGTTTCTCACTTGTTCATAGAAATCGAGTAATAGAAAAATTAGAGAGAGAGAGAGAGAGAGAGACCTCGTGCTTCCAATTAGTCCTCAGTGTAATAGCGAAAAGAACCAAAGTCTGCAGGACAACACCGGTCACCAAACCGCTCCATATACCCTTCATTCAGGACGACCCAAATCAATCCAAACGGGAACAAGAATTACCAACAAGGCTTTGAAGTCGAGTCGAAACTAAATAGATGACATCTTCACATACGTACCTTCACACCAAGGTTGAAGCAAGATCCGAGCAAGAACCCTAATGGAAGTCCCGCCATATAGTAGCAGCCGAGGTTCACGTACGCCACCAGCCTCTGCCACCCTGCTCCCACCGCGACACCTTCACAAGAGCATACGTAGAACACTTAGCATTACAATGAACTCTACTATCATCTAGTTGAAACCGAGTTCACCTCGGGACAGTTTAGAGGTAGTTCACCGGTTAGAACGGGTTGCACGCTGTTGAAGAGCAGGCTCAGAGCAAATAGGACGGCCACATCCGAGACCGCATGGGCCACCTCCCGGCTGTTGGTGAAGGGAAGGCCGTATGTATCCTTGAATGCAAAAACCAGCCCGAAGAACATGAGCCCGAGGAGTGCTGATGACATCACCACCACCGCTATGGCTAGCTTAGCTGCCCTTGGCCTCCCTGCTCCGAGCTCGTTCGATATCCTCACGCTTGATTAAATTATTCAGGCATGTCCATCATCATCAAGTAATTACATGCATGATAAATTCAACTTTATTCAAACGGAAGCGATAATTCCACACCTGATGGCAGCATGGAATCCAAAGAACACCATGATCTCCCATCCGGAAAGGTTCAAACTGTCCATAAAAGTTAATCAGCAAGAGATCAAAAAGATACACAAGTCCAAGATCCGAGGAAATTATTCGGAGATCACCAGATGGAAAATGCTGCAACTGCAACTTGCGGGTCTGGAAGTCGCCCCGCCAACACCACGAGCAGCGTGTAGTAACATAACTCCAAGCTGCATATGCTTCAAATCAGGCCCTATACAACGTTTTTAATACAACTATAAACAAAATATCGACTATATATGCAGTAATTCCAATAATTTGACCGCGACCTTTAAACAAAAACCATTATACAGTCGTCCTTGGATTTTTCTTAATCATAATATAATTATATACAGAGATTGCACAAACAATTTTATAAATAAAAATTGCTTTCCTGCTGTATTGTAAATTAACATGCTTAAATAAACTACAATAGTACATAGTTGTGTTGCATGTGAATTAAGATATCTTTTATTATCTTTTACTAAGTGTAAATTACAAATAAAGACCTCAAACTGTGCCTTTATTAGTAATTAAGGGTTTTATTTTTCAAATGTAACAAAGATGGGTCTATCTTATCTTTTTGTGTTCCTTCTATGTTGACGTTAAATCTTAAAGTTGAAAGTTAATGACCCTTTTTATTAACTTTGAAAAATGAGATTAACTGAGAATCGATGCATAATTCATGCCCTTTCTATAATTTATCCTAAAAATAAAATGAACCTTACCACAACATGATGGCAGAAGCAATGGACAGCCTCGTGAAAGCTCCGAGCTCCCTGAACGCCCCCCAGCTGAACCCTGTCCATGCACCGGGGAACGCCCCCGACACGATGTACACAAACTGCCCGATCACAATGACCCACCATGCCATATTGAGCGACACTGCCGCACCAACCAGACCCAGTCTGAAATGAACTATGAGCACCCAGCTGAGAATGAGGTGCATTGCCAGCGCCACCGCGGAGACCACTGCTATGACCACCACCTTGCTCTGTGCCTGCAGGAATTTCTGCATTGGGAAATTGAAGCCATAGGCGAAGAGCTGGGGGATCATGTAGATCGAGAAAGTCCCTGCAAGGTCCGCGATGTCGCGGTCCTGACCGAGGATGTGGAGGAGGGGAGCAGCGAAGATGTAAAGAGGGAGGAGGCAGACACATGTCACGGTGAGGATGACCCATGAGCGTTGCATGTAGATGCCGAGCATGCTCAGCTGCTTCGCTCCGAAGGCCTGCCCGCATAGCGTCTCCAGTGCACTGCCCATGCCCAGCTGCACGGAAATGAAAGGAAATGAAATCATTTTCAGTTCCACTAAAAAATGTTGTTTTTTTTGTTTTCTCTAATATTTTTCTCGTTTTTAAGCATCCTTATCAAGCTTTAAAATAAACACACCTACTTTTCAGCTCTTGTTGCGGAGCACTAGTCCATGAGATGTTTTTATTCACGAAAAACAAATTTCCTATACAATCAACATTACCTTCAACGCTTCAAATTTATCGACGAAATAATAAAGGTTTCATTTACCACATTACATGAAAAAACCTATCACGGTATCTCTCGCGTTTACAAAAAAAACCTAAACTTCTTCACTTTGCAAGAATACCCTTAACGGCACTATTTTTCTTGTAAAAGAAAGATAACATGGGTGTATTCGTAAATACCAACTTCACGCCGAATTCGTATAACATTGCAAGTTTCCAGGGGTACTCATGCAAAAGCACCAGTAAAAAATGATTAAAGGAAGGACGTGAATTTCTGTATGATATTGCATGAGAAAAAATAGTTCCCTACAGAAAAGGATACTTGCGAATGTGCCACAGAAATCGACATATAATTAAAAGTCTCGTGAGAAATTCAAACCGCATTATTGGGGAACAATAAATACTGCCTATTAAGGAAAAATGCATCAGTTTGTTTGGGAAAAAAACAGCATCGATCACAGTTGGTCCAAATGTTAATGCCTTTCCATAACCTGTCTAAGATGTTCTACAATAATTGGTCTGTTCTTATTTCAGATTTCCACCAGTAAATGCAATACCAATAAAAGATCCGAGCTGATTGAACGGATACTGAGCACAGAAAATATACAGTCAAAACATTTAAACAGACAGAAACTCAAACAATCAACAAAAAAAGAAGGGGTCGAAATCGAAGGATATATACCATGGTGCCAAAGGCAAAGCCTGCGATGACGATGTTCTCTGTGGAGACAGCATCGAGCTCGAGGGTGGTGAGGTGGCCGGCAAAGATCTGCGTGACGGCTCCGAGGGAATACTGTGCTATGGAGGTGAAGATTGCAGGACCGGCGAGGCTCCACAGCTTTCTGTTCTCCTTCACTGCATACTTGAAGAAGTTGCCACAGCTCTCGATCTCCTCCAAGTCATTCTCCTCGTCACCGCTAACCTTCTTCGCCACCAGCAATGGTTCTTCCACTCCCTTCTTGGCCATCTCCTTTCTCTGTGTTGTTTGAGGAATTATGCCCAGGAACATCCCCTTTATATGTATGTGAGTGCCAATTCAAGTCAGTATCACGGACGATGTCCACCGTTGGATGTGGGAAGCGATTGCAAATGTATGGATGAGATGATATAAGAGAATATTTCCTTTCGTGTTGCGACCTGGTCTACAAGCATTGATGTTTCTACCCATCACATGCTTCATGCCACTTATGTCCATCCAAAGAATGCATTTATTTAGTCTACCATAAGCTTAATCACGATTAAACAGTACCACAAATTTAAGAATTTGCTTTCTAAGGAATAGTCATTAATCTCGTTGAATCAACCAAAGAAAGTCCCACAATGCATTGCTTCAAATGGCTTCTCTTCGAACCATGTTGTTTTGGAAGATATTAGTCACCTAAACTACTTCAAATTTCATCATATTTTTGAGATAATTTCTTCCAAATATGACAGTTACAACCACAAATAACTGTGAGTAAACTTCACACCGTCAAAAGAGATGTGCGAACTTGTTCCTTCAGTTCAAACACAGAAGCAGAGATCTGGAGTGGAAGAGGTTGCCAGAGGGGGTGCACCCTCCATGTCCCTTCAGAGGCATCTACAGATTCTCCTCCACGTTCTGGAGGGGTGCATCTGTTGTGTTCTCCCTGATGGATATTCCTTTCTGTTCTGCATCATCATCGGTCGGGCAAGTGTGCCCTGTCCTACATTAGTTGCACTGACAAGTCATAAAGAAACTATTGTCAATTTCGAGGATTGTTGGTCGGACTTTGGGGGATGGACTCCGTGGGATGGACTCTGTACTTGACCAAAGACTCAAAGAGTGTAAGTTTCATGTTCATGATGGAAGGAAGATCTGAGTCTAATAGAGGGTCTATCTCCTTTCAGTTTACAATCACCTTTTCATGACAACTTTCGCAGAATTGTCCTCCATGCATTCATATTTTTCAGATAACACTTTTACATCCTTATTAATTAGGATCACAACTCCCCGTCTACATTGAAGAGGTTCATTCTTAGACCAGGAAGGGAGTCGATCCATCCCTTCTTGATGATGATAGCTTGCTCCTTCCTGCCAAAATGCAAACAAAACATCGTCAAGGTGCTGGGAGATGGTTTGTGAGACTGCAACTGAGTTTACTTCTTGTCGACATTATTCTTGCTTGTTATTTGTCGGTGTGATGCTATCCAAGAATACTGCCCTTTGCTGGCCTGACTTCTTCCTGGTACCGCTTCATTTGATATCACTCTTTGTTCCTTTGTTTTCCAATCTTGAACCCTGCCTAAGGCAATAACAAAAAAAACATTGTGGCTTCAATTGAAATAAGATGTGACAGGTCTGGCCCGTACTGACACAGTAGATATAGTTCTATTCTTTCTTATAGAAAAGGTGCCTGTCACAGACATGCGAATTTAAGGAGTAGGATGCCGGCCTCGCTCGCCTTCATGGAAAAGCAAGAAGCACACTGTTGTTTCTAGGTCAAGTGTTGAATTCGAATATTGAGCCGTGACACAAGTACTTAGATGATGTGTGTTGAGTTTGTTCTGTTTGACCTAGTATTGACAAACATCTTCCCACGCAACTACTACGTGGCAATCAACTCTTCTCCAGGTATATGGTTGCTATTGACAGGACATCTCTTGCAGTCACGTCCTCTGCAGATGTTGATTATGCAGGATGTTTAAAGACAGGAAGCCAATCTCTGATTTACAATATTTATTGGGAGCTCATTGATCTCATGAAAAACAAGAAGCAAAACATTTTTGCTAGGCCAAGTGATGAATCTGAATACAATGCCATGAAGCAAGGAAGCACTTAGATGATGTGGGTTAAGTCCGTTCTAATTGACCTAGCTATTGACGAACTTCTTTCAATACAACTACTATGCAACAATCAAGCTGCACTGCTCATTGTCAACAATCCAGCTTTCCATGAGAGAACCAAACATACTGAGATGGAGGACCACTATACCAGGGACATGATACAAAAGGGCGTCATCCCTGCTTCCCACCTTTGTTCAGGGAACAAACTGCATAATACTCACCAAGGCTCTAACCATAAGGCCATTCCAGAAGTGTTCTTCCAAGTTGAGTATGATAGATATCTATGCTCCGACTTGATGGAGAGTATTACATGTCGTAGTATTTATATATTTATTATTTTCTTTCTTTGTAATTTTTTCATCGGTTATTTGCCCTCTAATGTTTCTCCTCTATATAAAATAAACTTATGGCCTTTGAATAAACAAGTCTTTCATTTCTTTCTGCAAATATAAATTAGGCTTGTGATGCAAAAATAGTCCATTGCGGATGAACATAAAAGTTATGTTCCGACAAAAATGGATCTGTTTACTAACTTGCAGAACTCCATATTCAAAATAAACCTCCCAACATGCACTTCCAATTCAAAGCAAGTGGTTTATATGCCGGATTCATTCATTTAATAGGAACATTAAATCACCTGAAACGATCTTCAACCATTTACAACCACAATGAAGTTAGAATAATAAACTATTGTAGATAACACATTGGGCATGATATCCTCGTGTAGCTCTCAATCCGTGCAAGTCGGACATGGCAGGAAGATGATATATATAGAATTTGCTAATTCTTGTGTAACCATGATGTCGTAATTTAAACTCCAAGTCAAGGTCCTTACCTAGTTGTCTACTACTCTGTACAATTCTTTAAAGAGAAATTGAAAACTATCAAAATCTGTTGAGTTATTAGTTATCTTTATCCTTTTTATGTAATCTCTTTTCTTTCTGTCTATATTATGTAATTTGCCTAACATGTTTCTCCTCTATATAAGAGAGCCCTAGGGCCTCATGAATAAGCAACTCATTATTTTCTCTCTCCACGTGATATCAGGGCGACTGTCCTAGACTGGAGTTCTCGTACCCCATGCCCATAACCTACCCGCCACCCCTCTCCTTGTGCGTCGTGCGTTGTCGCCTCCAACAACCCTTTCGCGCCACCTCCAGTAGCCCATGTGCGTTGCTGCAGCCCTAATGGGGGCTCTGCGCCACCGCTGGGCTCTTCCGACCTACCTTGTGTCGCCCCTACCACTGCGGGGACACCACTGGCACCTCTGCTCACGTTGCCATGCCCTTACGACCCATTGTTGGCCCTCTGCCGGCCCCCTACAACCCTCCTATTCCATTATGGTGCCATTGAACACTCTTGAATGGTCTGATTTTTGACTAGAAAAGGTGATTTCAGACCAATAAATCATCTTTTCCAACCCTAACGTAGATCACAGATTGACGAGGATGGTTGCATGAGTCCACATGTAAAAACAATCCTCTATATGATCGTATAGATTCGCTCGGATCGTTATACTATCCTAGTGGATTTTCGTTTTGACCTTTTCCATTATGTCAGAGAACAAGGGCGACGTCTTCTCTTCGTCTGGTGCCTTCAATGGACCGACTCCTCATTGTGAAGACGGATGGGATCAACTATGAGTTGTGGTCTATGCAGATGTTGACCCCATACACTGCAATAACAAGGAGCACATTCTGACACAACCACGGCCGATAGATAAGACTGGGGAGAATGCTTCGTGAAAGAAAGATGGTGTGTACGCGTGTGTTTGACTATCTAGTACTTTACCACAAAGATCGCCAATGACATTGTGAATCAGCCCACCGCCAAGGCGATGTGGGATATCCTGGTTGTTACGTATGCTCAAGCGAAGAATGGGGCTAAGATTCTTCTACTACAGTTCGATACCTACACAACCAACTAGAATGGTCGTCATCTGCATACATTCTACTCTTCGCTTCGTGGCATGTTCGAGAAGCTTTACAGCTTCATTCACGTAACCACATCTACTGAGTAACAGATGGCATACATGAACTCCATGATGGTTGAAGTTTTCTTGGTTGCTTTTAACCCTGAGTGCGATGCAACACACACATAGTTTCCTAGGTGTATCCATACCTCATATGGAGGAGGTATACAATCGCCTCAGCATGCTACTTGTCCCACCACCAGCTACCACACATACCTCATCAACGATGGCTGCATCTCGCGGCAGAGAAGTTCTACTCCGTTCAAAGGGCATGGTCGCCGTCGTAGAGGAAGCATATGTCAACATGGACCTTGCCGTCACATGGGTCATTCTGAGGATACATGCTATCAGAAGTATGGATACCCCACATTTGCTTGTGTGACTGAGCAGATTGAGCCTCCTAACACTTCGGTCCTTTCATATAGTTTCGCGTATTCATGACATTGCCTCTCGTCTAAGGGAGATAATGATTCATGTTGCCGACACTACTACAAGTTCCCCCATATGTTGCAGCCGATGCTAGAGCCTCTTCGAGCTCCTCGGGTATAGCCTATACTTTTACCAGTTGTACCAAGGCAAATGTGACAGAGTAGATTATGAACTCATGTACTTTCCACCATCTGTGTGAAGCAAGGCCCTAAATGTCGGTTTCAGTCACCATTTCGGTATCGACCAAAACAAAATTTCGGTGGGATTTCGATGGAATTTCGACCGGAATTTCGGTCAATTCGATCATTTTTAGTACTAGGACCCCCATATTTCGGTCATTTAGGTCGAATTTCGATTTCGACTGGATATCGATATTCGATAGAAATTCGACTGAATTTTGCTGAAATTTGAGGCCATGGTGTGAAGACAGAGCACAGTTCAGTTCATAAGTATCTATACCCCCTTGTAGATGGCTCGTCATTGCAAATGAGGTTCATTTACCTGTTACAGGACAAGGGGAGGTTCATTTGATGTCGTCTATGCGCTTGTAGAATGTGCTAGCATCTGATTTTCAGATAAATTTACTTTCTATTAGTCAGATCACTAAAGGTCTTCATTGTCGTGCCATTTTTTATCCCTCTTCTTTTGTGTTTTAGGACACTCATAGGAAGGGTGATTGGATGTGGTTTTGAGCAGTAGGGTCTCTATCGACTGGTTTAGTCTCCTGTTGTTGGTGACTCTACAGTTCCCACTAGATCAATCTCACTATACTTGTGGCATTTTTTGTTTGGAACATCTTCCTCTGCAAAAGCTTTGCCATGTCCTCCCACAGATTTCCATGCACTCTACCTTCCAGTGTGAGGCTTGCCAGCTTGGGAAGCATACCGCTCTTCTTTCCTTGTTCATCAGTTCGTAGCAATAGTTATTTATTTGAGTTTGTTCATTTAGATATTTGGGATCCCAATCATGTTCATAATCATCAGGGATAATGTTTCTATCTAATTGCTGTGGATGGTTATTTTAATTTTTCTTGAGTTTTTCTTTTAAATAAGAAGTCCGAAGCTGGGTCTATCATTAAATCTTTTATTGATGAAAGAAAGAGTAGTTTTTTGCTACTGTCAAGTTCATCACTCTGACAATGCCTTTGAGTTCTGCATGTTATAACTATCTGAGTTCTTTAGGTCTCTTGGTATCGTACAATAGACCTCATGCGGTTACACTTCTCAGCCGAACGGTGTTGCCGGACGCAAAGACCGTCATTTACTTGATGTGACCAAAACACTTTTGATCTAGAGTCATGCTCCTTGCTCTCTTTGGGGTGATGCGATCCTCACTATTTGCTACATGGTGAACCGCATGCCATCTTCTGTATTAGGCGAGAATGTTCCTTTCTCGATTGTGTTTCCTGAGTACATGTTCTCCCTTACACCACGAGTGTTTGGCTTTGTTGTCTTTGTTCGCCATCTAATATCTGATCGTGGCAAGCTTTCCCCTAGAGTTGTCAAGTGTGTGTTTGTAGGCTACTCTCGTACCTAGAGGTGGTACCCTTGCTTCGATCCAGTTCGACAGAAGTACGATGTTACTGTTGATGTCACCTTCTTTGAGTCCGTTATGTATTTCCCTCCTACAGGTGACAGGTTGACTCCGTCTAACTCTGGAGAGGAGTTGTATGTGCCTCCTATGGCACCGCTACCTCCAGTACCTACACCACCACCACTTGCTCCTATGGCTACCCCTACACCACCACCCAGTACTTGGGCCCAATTGTTGCCATGTTTCTATGCTTACAGGCCTAACACGGTTCTCCTGCTCATGGACCTTTCCCATCTTCCAGTACGCCCCAAGTAATGTGTTGAGAACACTGTCTCTACTGATGGCACTAGTGATTTGTCCATGATGCATGCTTCTTTACAGGATGAGCAAGTGCCTTCTCAGGAGGGTAGTTTACATGTTGAGGAGGCAAGTGATCTTGATGTGCATATTACTCTGCAAAGTGGAGACGTGCTTGTGCTACATATCCGCTTGCAACCCATGTTTATTTGGAACATCTTTCAGATAATTCAGGAAGTTTGTTGTGGGACTGTCAGCCGTGGAGATATCATAGACATATCAGGAGGCGATGTAAGACAGTCAAGGGTATCTTGCCATGGAGGATGAGATAGCCACATTACAATCACATGGCATATGGAGCATTGTTACATCTTTTACAAGAGCATATATTGTGGGATGCAAATAGGTGTTCATGATGAAGCACCGAGCAGATGGCAACATAGATCGCTATAATATGAGGCTTGTGGTTCGTGGGTTCATCTAAACATAATGGGATGGACTATCAAGATACTTTCTCTTCAGTGGCTCGACAATCTACATTACGAATCCTTCTCTGTTGTAGTGACCCGAAACTGGCCCCTATATCAACTTGATGTGAAGAATGTATTCCTATATGGTGACTTACAGGATGAAGTCTACATGCAGTAGCCACCTAGGTTCACTGTTGAGAGGGACTGTTAGAAGGTTTGCGGACTTCATAAGGCTATCCATGGCCTTAAGCAGAGTTCAAGAGCATTGTTTCATAAGCTCTCGAATTTAATAAAGAAGTAGGAATTTGTGAGATCGGCTGCAGATCATTCATTTTGTGTTCAAAGGTCTCAGAGAGGTACAATTGCCATACTAGTTTATGTTGATTATATCATTGTTACATGGGATGATGTACAAGGCATCCAAGCAGTTAAGGATTTTCTTGGTTAGCAGTTTGTAACCAAGGATCTTGGCAATCTACGTTACTTCCTTGGACTGGAGTTTGTCAAGAACCAATGAGGTCTTGTAACAACCTAGAGGAAATACATTATAGATCTTCTCTTTGAGATGGATATAGCATATTGCAGGCTTGGCACTACTCCCATAGACCCAAGTATGAAGCTATGTGATGATGACATTGAGGAGGTAGATAAGAGGAGGTACATGGAACTCGTTGGAAAGTTCCTATAAGTGACCATCACTAGTTCAGATATATCCTTTGCAGTGGGCAGAGTGAGTCAATTCATGGAGCAGCTTAGACAAATACATATGGATGCAGTTCATATGATTCTGAGATATCCACAGACCTTACCTGGCACGGGTCTTTTATTTAACTGAAGCACGTCCCTTGCATCACAGTTTGCGCAGATGCAGATTATGCGGGAAGTCCTAAGGACATGAAGTCTACCTCTGGCTTTGCAGTATTCATAGGGAATTCCTTGGTGCCATTAAAGAGCAAGAAACATACTGTGGTCGTCAGATCTAATGCAGAATCAGAGTGTAAAGCCATGTCACGGGGGAGTACAGAGATGATGTGGATCAGATCCGTTCTTACTAACCTAGTTATTGAGGTATTTCTTCCCATGCACTTCCAATGCGACAACAAGATGTTCTTTTCATGCCAACAATCAAGACTTCCATAAAAGGATTAAGCTTATCGATGTAGACTGCCACTACACTCGAGACATGATTTAGAAGGGTATAATCTCCACTTCTCATGTCAGCTCATGAAAACAGACAACAGGGGAGTACCTCTGGCTTTGCAGTATTCATAGGGAATTCCTTGGTGCCATTAAAGAGCAAGAAGCATATTGTGGTCGTCAGATCTAATGCAGAATCAGAGTGTAAAGCCATGTCACGGGGGAGTACAAAGATGATGGGGATCAGATCTGTTCTTACTGACCTAGTTATTGAGATGCCTCTTCCGATGCACTTCCAATGCAACAACCAGGATGCTCTTTTCATTGCCAACAACCAAGTCTTCCATAAAAGGATTAAGCTTATCGAGGTAGACTGCCACTACACTCGAGACATGATTCAGAAGGGTATCATCTCCACTTCTCATGTCAGCTCATGAGAACATACAACGGGCGTCCAAGGTCCTAGACAGAGGGTCATTCCAAAGATGTTCCAAACTGAGCATGATCGGTATCTATGCTCTAGCTTGAGGGAGAGTGATGAGATATTAGTTATCTATTATCCTTTTTATGTATTCTCATTTCTTTCTGTCTACATTATGGAGTTTGCCCAATGGGTTTTTCCTCCTCTATAGAAGAGAATCCTAAAGCCTCATGAATAAGCAACTCATTACTTTCTCTCCACAAAACCCAAAGCAACTCAGAAGTAACTCTATCAATATCTCACTGCAATAGCTACTACACGCATTATCTCCATAGAAAAATGAGAAAGTTGATCCCCATTGATGGTAAGACATCCTAAGCACATGTTGGTTGCCATCTCCACCTCTCCCAACCTACTACCAAACCTTCTAAATGCTATGTCTAGGCACCTTCAATCTCTTTCTAAGATAACATTTTGAATAATTATACGTGATGAGATATTTATATCTCTTCATATGTATTTCGTATTTATCTTTCTTTCATGTACATCTCTTGTAATTTACCCAGGGCTTTTCTCATATATAAGAGAGCCCTAGGGTCTCAATAACCTTAAGTCATTCTATTTTTTTCAAGGTGGTATCGGAGCAACGTTCCGAGGATGAGGTTCCTATATCCCACTATCCCCCCCCCTGTCGTCGGCAACCCTCCCCACCACTAGCAACCCTTCCACTCATTGGCAACTCCCTGTGGCGCCCCTCCTCCCCCCACGTCTTCTCGCAGCGAGCCGTCGAACCACCCCTGCGAGCCTTCTCCCTCCTTGCAGCGAGTTGCCAGCTGCCCCTACCGCCGGCTCCTCCCCTCCTTGCGGCCATGTCGCCCGCCACCGCCTTGTGGGTCATCCCACATCCTGTGGGCTGCAGTTCGACCATTTCCGCAGGCCTATATGGTCTGATTTTGCTCGGATTCCGTGATTTTTGACATATAAATCATATCTTCCGATCCTAGACTACAATACGGATTGAAGAAGATGGTTGTATGAGTCTACACGCACAACCACTCCTCCATGTGATTGTGTAGACTTGCTCAAAGTAGTCTACTCCTCAGTTTTGTTCCAGATTGTCGGCATTCCTTTTATTATGTCAAAGAATAAAGGTGACGTTTTCCTCATCTGGTGCCTTCAAGGGCTCAGCTCCCATCGTAAAGATGGATGGGACCAACTACGAATTGTGGTACATGCAGTTTCGCACCCTTATGCAGTGCCATAATAAGGAGCACATTTTGACGGATTCTGAGCCGATAGACAAGACTGGGGCTAATGCTTCTTGGAAGCAAGATGATGCCTATGCACTGATTTGGCTCACCGAGATGCTTACCACGGAAATTGCCAACGACATCGTCAATCAACCCAAATCCAAAAATATGTAGGACATCTAAGCAGCCACATCTGGGCAAGCCAAGAATAAGAGCAAGATCATACAGTTGCAGTATAATATATTTGCGACTAAGCAAAATGGTCAGCCTCTTCATGCACCCTTCTCGCATCTTCGAGACATATTTGAGCAGCATCATAGCCTTATGCCCATTACTACCAACACTGAGCAGCAACAGACATATCGGAATGCCACTATAACCAGAGTCTTTTTATCCTCCCTTGACTCTGAGTATAATGCAATACGTACTCAACTTCTTACTAGAGAGACAATACCACAGATGGAAGAGGTCTACAAGAGGCTGAGCAGGATTACTGCTTCATCTACTACCGTGACCCAAACTCTCTCTGCAATGGCAGCTTCTCGTGGCAGAGGGGGGACTTCACATTTTCGCAGGTGTGGATCCAGTGATCGAGGTGGAGGACGTCAACGTGGTCTATGCTCATAATGTCACCGTCCAGGACATTCAAAGGAGACACGCTATCTGAAGCATGTATATCATGCTTATAACCGTGTAGCTGAGCAGACAGATACTACTTCGGGTCCTTATAATGATGCGAGGCTTGACGATATTGTCTTTAGATTGAGAGATATGATGACTACACAGTCCACACCAGCAGCATGATCTTCAGATGTTGCAGCCGCCGCCAGAACTTCTACGAGTTCTTCAGGTCTTGCTTATGCACTTACCAGTTGTAGCAATTCGGATTTGATTGATTGGATCATGGACTTCAGAGCTTCTCATCATATGTGTGGAGAACGAGCTCAGTTTACGTCTTACAACCATCAATGATGATTGTTAATGGGGTCCATCTATCCATTGTTTGGTAAGGGGGAGATTGTCCTAGCCCCCTCGATGCGCCTACAGAATATCTTACATGCTCCAACATTCAGATGAATCTTTTATCTATTAACCAGATTATAAAAGATTTACATTGTCGTACCATATTTAGCCCGTCTTCTCTTGTGTTTCAGGACATACTCACTGGGAAGGTGATTGGATGTGGTCATGAGCAGAGTGGACTTTACAGACTGGTTCAGCCTCCGTGTGCCAGTGATGCTACCAGTCCTTCTAGCTATGTTTCTCCTTTCATATGGCATCTTCGCTTCGATCACTTTCCTTTGCAGAAGTTATGTCATGTTCTCCCTCAGATCTCTACTCGTATTACCTTGGAGTGTGAGGCATGTCAGCTTGGGAAGCACCATCGTTCTTCATTTCCGAGTCGTCAGAGTCGTCACAGTAGTCAGACGTTTAAGTTATTTCATTTTTTGATATATGGGGTCTTAGTTGTGTTACCGATCATCAGGGACATCAGTTCGATATGGTTATTGTAGATGATTTTTTAAAATTATCGTGAGTTTTCTTGTTGAATAAGTCTGAAGCGGGTCCTGTCATTAAATCATTTCTTATTAAAATTAAGAACATTTTTCTGCTAATGTAAAGATTATTCACTGAAAATGCCTTGGAATTTTCCACTTTACAACTATCTGACTTTCTCAGGTCTCTTGATATTATTCAACCGACTTCTTATACTTACACTTCGCAGCAAAATGGTATTGTTGAATGCAAACACCGCCATCTTTTGGATGTCACGAAGACTCTTTTGAGTCAAAGTCAAGCTCCTCATTCATTCTGAGGTGAAGCGGTTCTCACTGCTTGTTATTTGGTGAACCACATGCCTTCCACTGTCCTTGGAGAAAAGGTTCCTTTCTTGATTGTGTTTCCCGAGAAAGACCTATTCTCTCTTACTCCCAAGGTCTTTGGGTCTGTGGCATTTCTCCATAATTTTACTCCTGGACATGACAAGCTCTCTCTAATAGCTATCAAATGTTTGTTCGTTGGCTATACTCGTACCTTAAAAGGGTATAGATGTTTTGATCATGTAGGAAGAAAGTATTATGTGAGTGTTGATGTCACATTTTTTGAGCCTATTATGTATTTTTTCCTATAGGTGACAAGTTTTCTAATGCTGACTTTGGCATGGATGTCTTTGTTCTACCACCTCCGTTATCTCCACCAACTACACCCCATGTTGAGTCTTAGCCACCTCCACCTCTGTCTACCCCAACACAGTTCCTGCCACGGTTTTACATTCGCAAGTCTTATACTCGCCCCTCTGCTCATGGGCCTTCCCCACCATCTAGTACGCCTCATGTATGTAATGAACATTGTTTCTACTGATGACACTGGTGATATGTTTGTTCCACAGGATACTGTACATGAGTTGCTGATACTAGAGAACAGAGAGGCTGATGATCTGGATGTTCCTATTGCCTTGAGGAAGGCGCGTCGTAACTGCGCCACTTATCCTCTAGCTATGTATGTTTTCTTGGATCATCTTTTAGAGGATTACAAGAGGTTTGTTGTGGGACTCTCTGTTGTTACTATCCCGCGAACATACCAAGAAGCCATACAGGATAGTAGTTGGTGACTTTCCATGGAGGAGGAGATATCCGCTTTGCAAGTCTCGTGGTATCTGGAGTGTTATTTCTGTTCCTCCAGGTGCTTCTGTTGTGGGGTGCAAATGGATCGTTACAGTGAAGCAACGGGCAGATGGCAGTGTGAATCGCTACAAAGCGAGGCATGTAGTACGTGGGTTCACCCTGACTTATGGGGTGGGCTATTAGGATACATTCTCACTAGTGGTTAGACATTCAATATTGCACATTCTTCTATCAGTTGTTGTTTCACGGGACTGGCCTCTTTACCAACTTGATGTGAAGAATGTGTTTCTATATGAAGATCTATAAGAGAAGGTATATATACAGCAGCCACCAGGGTTTGCTATTGAGGGAGAGTCTCAGAAGGTGTGTAGCTCCATAATGCGATTTACGGCCTGAAGCAGAGTCCGAGAGCTTGGTACCAGAAGTTTTCAAAGTTGATAGAACACTAGGGATTTGCACGGTCCACTGCGGATCATTCGCTTTTTTTCGGAGGGCACAGAGAGGTGTTGTTGTTATTCTAGTCTATTTGATGATATTATTATCACAGGTGGTGATGAGCAGGGCATTCAGGCTGCTAAGGAGTTCCTAGGTCAATAATTTGTGACTAAGGACTTTGGAAATCTTCAATATTTCCTTGGATTAGAGTTCGCCAGGAACCAACGTGGTCTTGTGATGACCCACAAGAAGTTCGTGACTGATCTACTACAGACATGTATGGCAGGGTGTAAACTTGCTAGTACCCCTATGGATCCGGGTATGAGATTATATGATGATGACACTGCGGAGGTAGATATGAGGAGATACAAGGAGCTTGTTGGGAAGCTTCTATATGCTACCATCACCAGGTCAGACATATCCTTTCCTGTGAACAAGGTGAGCCAATTCATGGAGCATCCCAAGAAGGTTCATATGGATGTTGTCTATATGATTTTGAGATATTTGAAGACTTCATATGGTACTGGTCTTATATTCAATAGAGATACGTCTATTGAGATGACATCTTGTGCAGATGCAGATTATGCAGGATGCCCTAGAGATGGGAAGTCTACTTCTGGCTTTGCTGTTTTTGTTGGGAGCTCTCTTGTGTCATGGAAAAGCAAGAAGCAGACAGTGGTTGATGGATCCAGTGTAGAATTTGAGTACAGAACCATGGCACATAGGAGTACGGAGATGATGTGGGTTAGATCGGTCTTGACTGATCTTGTTGTTGAGGTTCCTCTTCTGTTAAGAAATAGAAAGCGGAAGCGGAATTAGAGAAAATAATATAAACATGAAGAACACACAAGATTTAACGTGGAACCCTACTCCATGAGGAGCAGGATGAAACCACGGGAGAAGCCCTCAAATGGGGTGTGTTTGTCTATTGACTTTCTCAATGGATACAGGAGGTCTGGGGCTCCTTATATAGCCTCTCCAGAGCCTCCAAGTCCCACCACTGGACGATGTGGGACTAAACACTGGATGGGTTTAACGGATCTTCTCCAGGATCCATTTACCCTGCTACAACTCAATAGGCGCACATAACAAATACTCCAACACTCCCCCTCAAGCTGGAGCATGCAATGCTCAGCTTGGACAAACATAAAGAAACTCAACTCACATACATGACACTACGGACAATATCAACCCAACGCGCACAACTGCTGATGTAGAGGATGTTGCTTCTCATGTCGTGCAGGTGAGGAAGACGAACGGGCTGGAGTGTGAGTCTGCTAAATCTCCTCGTCGGAGAGCATGTGCTCTGAACTGCGCATGTCAGAGTCACTGCAACTGAAAATGAGTCTCCTCGTCGGAGTACTCTGGCCCGCCACAATAATGTGGACAACTGCTCCATCTCTGAAAAGGACCTAACTGAAAAAAGGAGCTGTGGCTGTGCAATCTTCGTCGGAGTCCACGGTCACTGGAGAATGTAGTCCGAATAAGTCTCCTCGTCGGAGAACTAAGTCTCTCCCATTTGGCTCAGAGAATAATGCACTGCTCTGGCGTACCTATGATACCACATGAAAACCCTTGCCAACATGGCATAGGGAATGGTCCTCTACTCTGGAGTCCCTATGACTCACATGAAAACTCTGGCCTACAAAACAAGAATAATGATGGGGACCACGAACAAATGATGGCAAACATGTGCACATCTGAAAGAAGACCGCATCCTTGTGCGTGTCTGAAAATGAGTCTCTCTCTGGAGAACTCGAAAATGGGCCTCAACATGGAGTGCCTCGAACTTGGACTCTGACCAATCTGACGGGTCTGAATCTGCGCATCAAACTGGGATTCGGAATCTGAACGTCGAGTCTGGAATTGTGCATGGAAAATCTTCGTCTGAAAAACTGTAGAGTCTGAACATCTGGCTGGTCTGGAGACTGACATCTGAATCTGGAATCTGGATCATGAACAGACCTGTAACTCTACATATATACTCCCCTTTTCTCCCATACTTGTCGGAATGATAATCGACAAAGTTAGGAGAAGACAAGATAATATGGGGGTAAACATGCACATTTCAAAAAAAACTTGCGGCTTTTCTTCATTTTTTTAAGCCATCCACATTTTAAAAAAAATAATTTTTTTCACAACCGTTCCGTTTTTTTCGGCTACTCTTTTTTCTTTGCGTACGGTTTTTTTTGTACACACCTTTTCTCATTTTCCTTTCTTTTTTTAAAACCACATCCCTCCCATTTTTTTAACACATATCGACCCACATGGCCCAAACTGTAGCATCTTTTTTTTAAATAGGCCCAACAGGTCCATGTTAAAGGGGTAGCGGCCCCCTAGGGCACATCTCAACCACGCATGAAGGCCCCACCCGATGGGGGCTTCTTTGGATGCCGCCGCCGCCCCACTAGGATTTTGGATAGGGGTCGTCGCCTGCAAGATCTCAGGTGCAAGACCATCGCAAGGAAGAGGAGGCGCGATTGGATCAGCGCGCCTGGGATTTGCGTCTGCCTGCACGCGCCTGGAGGAAGGCAGATCGACGTTGGAGGGAAGCACGGGCTATCATCTGCGGAGGGGCCAGAGGCTTGATCGCGTGCGCCTAGGCGATCGATTGCGGTTGGGCGGTCGACAGTCGCCTAGAGGTGCGCAAAGGGTGCGCTCACGCTAGGAGTTCTTCATCGGCTGGCGAGAAGCCCGATCTCCTGGATTTGCTTGAGCGCCTACAGGGGATGGTGCGGAAGAGGCGCCTGCTGGGGAAGATGTTGCGAGGTTTTGCTTGAAGAGACGATGCGGGGTGAGATCGCCTGCGCTCGTGGGAGAGAAGGGCTCGCGCGCCTGGATCATATGGAGGAGTGTTGGAGCGGGGCTTCAATCGACGCAGGGCAGGTTGAAGAAGCCGCCTTACAATTTTTGGAGGGCTAGGGCATGCCGATAGGGCATGGTGCTCAGCCTGGAGATGATCGGCAGAGGGCTGGAGGCCTGCCTCGATTGCTGGAGATCATACGTCGCGTGGAGGTGTGAACAGAGTATCATAGATCGGAGATTTCGCATCGATCTGGAGGTTGTGATGCCGTGATTGCCGCCTTGCAGGAGGGCTCCAGGATATGGTGCCTTGTGCTGGATCATGGCATGTAAATGATCTTCCAAAAACAATCTTCACGAACAAATAATCTTCACGATCAAACTAAAGAACTGACTCCTCTTGACGATATTCAAGAATATCACTTTAAGAACAAAGAATCGAATCTCAAAAAAATGAACGAATATAAACTCCTCGAGAATCGAGCCCGCTCTGATACCATGTTAAGAAATAGAAAGCGGAAGCGGAATCAGAGAAAATAATATAAACGTGAAGAACACACAGGATTTAACGTGGAACCCTACTCCATGAGGAGCGGGATGAAACCACGGGAGAAACCCTCAAATGGGGCGTGTTTGTCTATTGACTTTCTCAATGGATACAGGAGGTCTGGGGCTTCTTATATAGCCTCTCCAGAGCCTCCAAGTCCCACCACTGGACGATGTGGGACTAAACACTAGATGGGGTAAATGGATCTTCTCTAGGATCCATTTACCCTGCTACAACTCAATAAGCGCACATAACAAATACTCCAACATCTTCCATGTAGCTTTTACGTGAATCAAGCAGGTCTATTCATTTCCAATAATCATGCATTTCATGAACAGACCAAGCATATAGAGGTGGATTGCCACTATACCAGAGACATGATCCAGAAGGGTCTCATATCCACCTCCCATGTTTCTACTGGAGATCAGACGACTGATATTTTCACCAAAGCACTTGCAAGAGGTCCTTTTCAGAGATGTTCCAAGCTAGACCTGATAGACATATATGCTCCAGCTTGAGGGGGAGTGTTGAGATATTTATCTCTTTATATCTATTTCGTACTTCTCTTTCTTTCATGTAGCTCTCTTATAATTTACCCAGGCCTTTTCTCCTACGTAAGAGAGCCCTAGGGTCTCAATAATCTTAAGCCATTCTATTTTCTTTAACAATATGCATTAGGTAGTTAGAAATGGTGTATTTTTTACAAATAAAAATTATTTTTTGGCCCTAGGCCACTGATTTTATTTCATCAGAATTGAAACTTATTCATGTGTGCCATCCATACCTCAGAAAGGGATATACACGCTGTTAGAGTATTTGGTTGTGCGCCCTTTATGTTATAGCAGGGTAAATGGATCCTGGAGAAGATCCATTTACCCCCATCCAGTGTTTAGTCCCACACCGCCTGTGGGTGGGACTTGGAGGCTCCGGAGATGCTATATAAGGAGCCCCAGACCTCCTGTACTCATTGAGAAAAAGCAATGCATAGCATGCCCCTTTGAGGGCTTCTCCCGTGGTTTCATCCTACTCCTCACGGAGTAGGGTTCCACGTTAAATCCCGCGTTCTTCTTTGTTGTTTATCTTTTCCATGTTCGCTTCCGCAGTGTTTATTTTATAACATGGTATCAGAGCGGGTTTGATTCTCGGAATTTTAAGTTTTTTGTTCGAGATTGGATTTTTGTTCGTTCGTTAAGGTCCAAGTTATTTTTTGAGTTCCAGTCTGGAACCCTAGATTTGGCGGCTGAAGCCATCCATCGCCGACCCTATCGTGCAAGGCGCACGCACCTCTAGGTCGAAGTCCTAATGAGCGGCGATCCCTTTTCTGCCCAGGCGCTTCCGTATTCACGACATCGCTCAGGCAGCCTCGTGCGAGGGACCCTTCCAGTCGCATCCCTCCTTTCCAGGCCGGGCGATCCTCTTCAGGCGGAGCCTCTCCACGTCCTTCTCCAGGCGCAGGCGGCATACTTTAGGCGACATCCAGGCGCCTCGCGCCCTCCAGGTGTTGCAGATCTTCAGAGAGGATCTTGATTAGAGAACCTCAGTTCCAAGCACGAGGCGAACCCCAGTCGCGCCCCCAGGCATCGCGCAGCACCGCGCATACTCCCGATCTCCAAGCCCCTGGCGATAATCTCCCGTTCTCCAAGGCGGCGATGGCGCCAGCCCTTACTCGCGCACCGCCTGAGGCCCAAGGACGCCACTCGCAAGCGCTCCGATCTCCCCATCTCCACGCCGTAAAACCCCTGGCGGTGGCGCTGCTACTCCCTCCGAAGGAGCTCCGAAGGGCGGCGGCGGTAAAAGAAGAACCCCATCGGGGGGGTCGGCTCCAGCGTATGAGAAGCCCTAGCGGTAATTTAAAGAGGGGTCGATGTGCGTTAAAAAAAATTATATATGTTTTTAAGGCCCAGGTGGGCTGAAGCCCAAGAGGACCCATTTGGTGAAAAAAAATAAGGGGAGGGGGATTGGACCGTTTTTTTTAAAAAAAATCTGTTGTCAAGGCCAAATGGGCCTCCCGTGTATTAAAAAAAAAGGAAAGCCGTGAGATGGTTTGGGCCCCTTATGGTTGACATTTGTAAAAAAAAAGAAAAGAAAAGGAAGGGAGGAGAGCTGCGTATAAAAAAAGAGGATTGAACTATTTGAGCCCAGCTTGTTGGGCCAAGTTATTAAAAAAAAGAAGAGGCGCGTGCAATAAAAAAGGCCGCACGCATTTCAAAAAAAAAATTTGATTGAAAGCCGAAAAAAAAAGGTGAAACGGCTTTGAAAAAAAATGTTTTTTCAAAAAAAAGAAAGGAAAAACATGACGGCTTAAAAAAAAAGAAAAGAAAAGCCGCAAGTTTGTTTTGCTTTCCCCTTCTGTCTTGTCTTCTCCCAACTTGGTCGACGATCATGTTTTCCGACAAGTATGGGAGAAAGGGGGAGTGTTGTGTAGAGTCACAGGTCTTGTATTTTAGATGCAGATTCAGATTTCCAGACCGATCAGATTCCAGACTCTACGGTTCAGATCCAGTTCCAGACTCGACATCATATTGTTCCGAGTCTCCAGTTTCAGACACGCACGAGTGTGCGGTCATTGTCAGATGAGCATAAGTTGCCATCATTTGTTTCGCGGTCCCCATCATTCTTCTTGTTGTCAGGCCAGAGTTTTCATGTGAGCCATAGGGACTCCATAGCAGAGGACCATTCCCTTGAGGGCAAGGGTTTTCATGTGGTATCATAGGTACACCATAGCAGTGCACCATTCTCTGAGCCAGATGGGAGAGACCCAGTTCTCCGACGAGGAGATTTCAGGCGCAAGTTCAGACTCGATGGTCAGGTTCCGAGTCCTCAGTTGACTCACACTTCAACCCGTTCGTCCTCCTCACCTGCACGGCATGAGAAGCAACGTCCTCGACTGCAGCATGTGCGCGTTGGGTTGATATTGTCCGTAGTGTCCTGTAGAGTTGAGTTGAGTTTCTTTCTGTTTGTCCAAGCTGAGCATTGCATGCTCCAGCTTGAGGGGGAGTGTTAGAGTATTTGGTTGTGCGCCCTTTATGTTGTAGCAGGGTAAATGGATCCTGGAGAAGATCCATTTACTCCCATCCAGTGTTTAGTCCCACACCGCCTGTGGGTGGGACTTGGAGGCTCTGGAGATGCTATATAAGGAGCCCCAGACCTCCTGTACTCATTGAGAAAAAGCAATGCATAGCATGCCCCTTTGAGGGCTTCTCCCGTGGTTTCATCCCGCTCCTCACGGAGTAGGGTTCCACGTTAAATCCCGCGTTCTTCTTTGTTGTTTATCTTTTCCATGTTCGCTTCCGCAGTGTTTATTTTATAACACACACAAAAATGAAAGAAAGACAAAATGAAAAACTACACCAAAATGATATACAATAAAAAAACTGGTGTTCAGTGTTCATACCAACTCTCCGATGCATCTTTTCTTCAATAAGTGCTTAAAGTTAAAATCATCCAATAGCTCCACGTTCAAATCAAGTCCCGACAAGTTTCTAGCGATTTCCACATTTGCCAATTGCCACAGCTGCAAACTACAGCAAAATCTTCCACAAAAGCATAGTTGCAACAGATAACCAGCTCCAACAAGCATGCAGCAGCAACAGCATCCACACTCCAATGACGAACTACTGCCTCAACAATAGCAAGCATAGCAACAGGTTCGAGCATCATTTCAGCCAAAAACATCTCCAATGCAAGTAATAGCAGCTGCTTCACAGCGTTCGGCAACATCCGTCAAATACACATGCAGCAGAAGCAACATCCCACGAAAATGTGTTTCTGTGGATCCTTGTTTCAATACAATTGTCTCATTAGTTGCAGTATATCTCGAATTTCTAGTCTACAATCCGCAAGCAATTCTCAATTTTCTTCTTCTCATGCACTATTTAAGTATCAGCAACATTCCACACTGTGTAATATATTATTCCTTTTTCTACCACTCTATAGCATCTCCCTTGTAATTCTGGATGCAATCCCTCGGAGGATCCAATCAATCAATCGACCAATATCCTGGACATGAAAGCCTAAAAGGCAAGGACATTGAACTTCCCAGCATCGTCACTCATTTTGCACCTTGAGCCTCACCCTCATCCATGTTCCTAACCTCGCAAAAGGATGAGACGCAGGAGTTCAAGAGCTTCTTCTATGCGGCCCTAGTGCCAAAGCAGGTGTAAGAGCAAGCGACAATGAGACTTTGATGTTGTAAACCCAGAATATATAGCCTCTTCTTCTTTTGAAAAACAATAACCTTTTATTGCTCAGCTTGGGATTCCTATCAACAATAATTGTAAATCGTAAAACATCGTAAACTGTTCCGCTGAATTATTCCAGCCTATCAGATCTGGCATTCAAATGCTAATCCCAACTTCATTCAAGGCCTGCCGTAATTAAGATTTTCAAGAAAGCTCAGGCTCAAAGGGAGCTCAGCTGGATGGGCTAACAAGTCGAGTTCGAGCAAGACTTCAAGCTCAATAGCATTACTGATAAAGCCATGTTCTGCTTTTTAAATCGGCTCAATGGTTTACATTCTTTTGCGGTAAAAGATGGTGCTAATCCTAGGTAGGTTGTTATCTAGGTGGACCATACTCCATTAAATAAGAAAATAAAGTTACAAGTACATCAACCCAGATTTCAAAAGGAAATTAGTATATGCACAGAAAGGACCTCGTCATGCCCGTGATCCTTTCCTCTCGTTAGATGCCAAAGATAGACCTTTATTCTGAGCGGAGCAAGAATTCTCCATATCATTCTATAGTCTTTTGACCATCTTACCATGTCCTTGTGTGGTCTGGTACTCCAGGGCTCTCTACGTTTTTTAACCAAAAAAAATCATTGTCACCTCAGCACTAGTGATCCTGCATGCTCATTATGAGGCCTTCCTCCTGCTTAAAATTTCAATCGAGTGAACTCCAGAAAACTCTCCTCCAATGGACCAGTAGAAAGAGCCGGTTTCTACATGCCACCTCCCAAAACAATCACCAATCAGAGCTTCCTTATTCATAGCAATTACAAAGAACCTCGAAAACCAGTTGCACAATGCACCACCCAGTTAGCCATCCAAAACCTGAAAGGTCGACCATCCCAAACCACAGATCGAAGAAGAGGGGCGATGACGGGATAACACATTGAATACCCCTCCAGAAGCTGTAGGGTGACCTCAACCCCCACCTATGACACATCCAAAACAGTCACAACTCCATAAATAAGAAATATGCAGCACAACACATCATTACTTTCCCCTCAAATTTTGACAATCCACTTCACCAGCAGTGCTTTATTCATGTCATGAAAATGCAGAACACAGACCTCCATCCTGCACAGGCTAAGAAAGAGAACTCCAAGAAACCGTGGTTATCCTTTGGCTCCTTTGTACAAGGATAGTTCAGAAAATTTTCCTCATTGTACACTCCACACATTGATGAACCCTGACTATCAACTTATATACTGACATGTAAAAAATCAGTATTACAGGATAACACCGATCTCGAACAAAACCAAACACCCACCCCCTCAGAGGGGCATCTGCCCTTTCAGTCAGCAATCATTCACTCTGTCCTCTCCAAAAGTGGTCCCAATTGGAGGCTTTCAGCCTTGGATTGTAAGAGTATTAGAAAATAGGAATGTGAAAGCGTATCAAAGAAATAAAGATAAACAATAAGAACAACGGATTTTTGCGTGGAAACCTATTCCCTAAGGAGTGGGATGAAACCACGGGAGAACGCTTCAAAGGGCTGATAGTCTATTGCTTTTCTCATCTGAATACAATGGGTGTGGGGGTCTATATATAGCCCCCATTGAGTCTCCGCATTACACAGATGGTAGATACGGGACTAAACAACTGAATGGGGTAAATGGATCAAGGAGAGATACATTTACCCATCTCCCTCGTAAGTGGCGCATATAAACAAATACTCCAACACTCCCCTCAAGCTGAGCATTCAATGCTCAGCTTGGACAATCAGAAAGAAAACTCAACTCACAATACAAGACCCTACATACAATATCAACTCAGCGCGCACAACTGTGGGTTGTCGTCGAAGATGTTGCTTCTCATGTCGTGCAGATGAGGAGAACGAATAAGCTGGAGCGTGAGTCAAACTGAATCTCCTCGTCGGAGAGCATGTGCTATGTACTGTGTCTGTTAGAGTCACTGCAACTGATGAATGGGTCTCTACATGGAGAATTCTGGCCCGCCACAACACGTGGACAACTGCTCCATCTCTGAAAAAAGGGTCGAAAAGAGCATCGCTAATTATCCATATGCATATCTCTGAAGATGTATCTCTCTCATTGGATCAAAGTAGGTTCTCTCTCATTAGAACCTCGGAAGCATCTCATACCGGAGTTCACGACCGCTGGAGAATGGAATCTGAAGAAGTCTCCTCGTTGGAAAATTAGGTCTCTCCCATCTGGCATAGAAAACGGTACTCTACTCTGAAGCCCCTATGAAACCACATGAAAACCCTAGCCATCATGGCATAGGGAATGGTCCTCTACTATGGAGTCCCTATGGCTCACATGAAAAATCTGACCGAAAACAAGAATGATGGAGACCACGACAAATGATGGCATACATGCACGCATCTGAAAAGACCGCATACATATATGCATGTCTGAAACTGAGGACTCAGAACCAATCGTCAAGACTGAATACCTAACAAGTGTAGAGTTTGAACAATTTGGCTGGCCTATGGAATCTTTGAATCTGGAAAAGACATGCGACTCTATACAATACTCCCCCTTTCTCCCATACTGGTCGGAATGAAGACATCGACCAAGTTGGGAGAAGAACAAGATAATGGGGAAAACATCACATAAGCCATGGACACATTTTTTTCTTTTAATTTTTCTCGGCTATTTCATTTTTTCATCATTTTTTTAGCAGTCACCTTTTTTTCCAAATAAGCCGTTCACCTTTTTTATGGCTTTTTCCATTTTTTTAATACGATCTTTTTTTTAAAATCGAGCCTCCTTTTTTTACTGCTCTTTTTTTTATTTTTTTCGGCTCAATCAGGCACAATAGAATGCAGACTCTCTTGTTTTCTCCGTAGCCTACTTGGGCTCTCTCTCATGTTTGTTTGTTTTTTTATACAGCCCACATCTACTTAGGGTTCCCTCTTGGGAACCTCTTTCATTGCAAACACATCGCCCCCATTGTTCTGCGCCACCTGGAGTAAGAGAGGGTCCCCGATGGGGCCTCTGATCTGGGAGAGGGTCGTTGCCCGAAGGTAGATCGGCACCGTTACCGCTTGGGGCACGCCACGATTTCCAACTGGAGGTGTGCGAGGCTGTTTGGAGGCGCGTGGTGGGTTTCGCGTGGAGGCGGCACCACTGAAGGAGCCGCATGGAGCTTCACCGAGGAAGATGGGCGGCGCACTGCTGGAGATGGGGAAGAAGGCGTTGAAGCGCGTCCAGTGCCGCCTCAACGGAGGAACCTACCACCGAGGGGATCGAGGGCAATGGTGGGTGTTCTTCCGAGATAGCGTTGAAGCATGCGCTTTGGAGAAAAGATGCATGGATGAGGCTCCGTCGCCAGGAGTTTTGAGGGCTCGCGCCATCGGTTGCTGGAGCTTGGGCATGGTGCGGAGGTGTGCCGCTATGATCTGTTGCTGGATCACGCGGAGTATTGCCACCTTCTGAGTGGCGATCAATGAGAAGATACTCTCCCTGGAGTACGGAAACTAGCAAAGGCAGATAATGTCAAGAGGCGCTTTGCACAGTCATTTTTCCTTGCACAACAAGATAATGGCTTTATTCTGAATGACATCTTTGGTATTTAGAGGAAGAAGCTAGTGTATGGCATGTTGAGCCCGAAACCCCTCATGAACCTGAGCAATGATGCTCCCCCATCAATAAAGCAAGAAGAGGTTCCTGACCAGAGAGAGCTTCCACAAAAGGAAGATCAAGAAAAAAAATATTGAGGAAGTCTATAACTCTTTGGAGAATGAACATAATCAACTTTAGAACTAGAATCAATAGGAACGAAGAATGTTTGGGGTTTTGAAAAACCCTAGATCTTGAACATGAATCATAAATCTTCAGAATTTTGAATCAAACAATAATCATCTTCAAGAAACAATAGAATCTCGACCATAAATAAAGAATATGAAATCCTTGAGAATCAACTCACTCTGATATCATGTTAGAAAATAGGAATGCGGAAGCGTGTCAGAGAAATAAAGATAAACAATAAGAATAAGGGATTTTTACGTGGAACCCTATTCTCTAAGGAGCGGGATGAAACTATGGGAGAATGCCTCAAAAGGCCGATATTCTAATGTTTTTCTCCTCTGAATACAATGGGTGTGGGGGTCTATATATAGCCCCCACTGAGTCTCCACATCCCACAGACGGTAGATGTGGGACTGAACAACTGGATGGGGTAAATGGATCTTGGAGAGATCCATTTATCCATCTCCCTCATAAGTGACACATATAAACAAATACTCCAACAAAGAGTGATGCGGATAGAATTTGGCGCGTCGATAAAATAATTTTGTACGGTGGAAATTTTGGTAGAAGAAAGAGAAGGGTTGAGAAGAGAAATTGGAGGGGTTGAGAGGAAGAAAAACTCGTCGGAACGAGGGGTTTGGAGAAGAGAACTCGCCGGGAATGCGAGGGGTTGAAGGAGGAGAACCGCGGAGATCGCGTGGAGGGAGAGAGAGAAAGAGGGATAGAGATAACAATCTCAATTTTTACTTATCACTTGACTGAATAAAACAATGGCCTACCCTCTCTTTATATAGGAGAGAGGGGTTTACAAAAATAGTAAATAAATTCAAACTGACAACCGACTTGCCTAATTGGACTCCAATAAATCCTAATTGACCTCTAACTAACTTAATTGGACTCTAATTATTTAATTGACCAACAATTATAATTAAACTCTACGAAATCAACGTTGAGATCACAGGCGATCTCAATTATTAAATTGGACCACTACGACCGCTAAAAACGTAAATAAAAATGATAATTATTTAATTGACTAAATGTGGCCCCATAATTTGGGGTCACGCTGCATCAAAGAGGAAGTCCCAAGTACAAGAAAGTCGGTACACACTTGGGCATACCAAGAGCCCTACTACATAGAGCATCCACATCATCTGCCAAGCCAAAAGGAATGAAGTTGGCAATTCTCTATTGATCCAGAGTCTAGAGAATCAACCAAAAATGGAGATCAAAGCAAAAGGCTGCATGGCATCCTGCATACTCTTTTTCACAAAAAAAAACATGTAATCTGCGTGTTAAATGATCGGGATAGATAACCCATGCGCAGAGTAACTCTTGAAGCACCAAGCTTGGATCATCAATCGAGCATTAATAGTTAAAGCATTCGCAGAAAGAACAAATAAGTGTGGTGTCCAAGGACATCCCTGCCATATTCCCCTCTTTTGCTAGAAAGAACCAAGTTCCGGCACCCACTCATCAAATGAACAAGGAGATAGTGGTGACACATCACTTCATCCACGCAATCCATAGGTCAGGAAATCCCCTCTTGCAGAATGTGCCCCATAACTATATCTTCTGGGCAATAGTCTACACATACATAGGTTTTGAAGAAGTTCACGTTCTGCAGCATCCCTTCCACCTACCTCTCCTTCCAGTCCGCAACAAATTCTGAACCAATGATCAACAAATCAGTCATGGCTCTCCTGAGAACAGACATTGTCGTTAAGGGAATAACTACTCTCAACATCATAAACATTGTCTATAAAGGGTTAATCAACAAGTCCAACCAAACACCTTGAAGCCGCTTAATGAGCACATTTGCAACAATCAGGTAAATGGTATTCGGAAGCGAAATAGGCATGCAGTACTCTACCCTGAACGATGGATCCTTCTTTCGGATGAGAAACAAAATGGTCCATTTCAACTTGTTAAAAGCAAAGTTGTCTCTCGACAATTTCAAAATCACATCCCTCACATCCGGACCAACCACCTCCCATAAGAAAAAATGGAATCAATCATGTTCAGATCTGTCCATATTCAGCTCACATGTAGCCACCCAAATATCAATTTCAAAAAGTCAATCGCGGAGTGGTCTGCTTGATCCTTGTTGAGCCAATTGACCCTCAACTAAGACCACCTCCAACAAACATCTCTGTTATGTCTCCCGAAGCTTCTGAAATGCTCCATCCTTTCCCTTACATGTTCATTCCCATGGACCTGTGTCACAGAGACCTCAATTAAGTCAATATAGCTCATTCTCCTTCTCCTACCCGTCATAGGGTGAAAAAACATTGTGTTAGCATTCCCCCCTTAATCCACATCTATCTCAATCTCTGCCACCACTCAATCTCTTGTGTGTGCTCCTCAGCATCAACCTTCTGGTGTTCCAGCCTTTGGTCTAAACTGACAATTGGAGCCGCTATCTACAACCATGTTGATCCGATCCACCTCATTTTATGCAATATTCTTTCTCAAGTCATGTTGCTTGAGTTGCTTCCTATATATATTCAACTCCTTCCTGAGATTTTCCAGCTTAGAGATGAGTTGGACAACAGTCAAACCCTCCATCCCCTCGCATTTCAATAATCTCATATCTAGTCTCTGAAACCTGACCCCTCCGGCCAAGATCTTTCAACTTCAAAATAAGTTGAGGGCTGCAAGCCCCCCCCCCCCCCCCAAGTCCCACACCGGCGGCATATGGTCTGATCTGGCTCTGGGCATTCCCACAATGGTGGCAAGCGAAAGCTGTTTCACAGCTCCACAAAAAGTAGATACATATCCAGATGCAACATAGACGACAAGTTACATGTAAGATTGTAGTTAAATGCATTCATAATCTCGAGTTAGAGCTTCCTAATCAAGTTTCAAATATATTCCGACCGAAGATCCCTCCTTCCGTAGTGACCAAGTACGTCTCAATTAATCCAAGGCCAATAATGAAACCAAAATCGACCCTCTATCAGCTCCAGCCACATCTCACCTCAAGCTTGGGCCTCCATAGGTCCTTACACCATGAGACCACAAAATGAAAGTCGTCATGTGTTCTCCTCAATCAATACCATAGTCAATACCCTAGCAGAGCATCATCTAATTTACAAAGAGATTACCATTCAATCCAAATAAAATACCATGATCCCATCCAATCTCTCACGTGTCAAGCACCACACACACCCAAAGCATCAATCATCACAATATTTGAGTTTTGACTCCTACAAGTCATCGAATATTCTCCACAATACCACATTCATCACATTAGCACCTTGAAGCAAGGCATTTTTACACAGAGATCATACACCTAAGTATATACCATCCAATCTTTCGATTGCATCAGTTCCGCATACTCTGAAAGCATAGGGCGTCCTACGCTCTTCCATGTACAATAATCACAAGATTCGAGTTTCAATTCATGCAAGTATACAGTATCCAATCCCCAATCTCATATAGCATGTCACTGTCAACCTCTATTACGAGTCCCAGACTACACAAATTCCAAGTAAGGATCTGCGTAATCCACCAACATCTCATTTCCCCCCTTCACGAAATGAGCCCACATCGAGCTTTTAACCCCCTTGTCCATTTCCTCCTCCATCTTACAGCCCTCAATACTATCTGAAAAAGACAATTATTCAGTATCCCGCTGTAGTAAACTAGTTTCATGTTCTTCACCTAAGATCACCTCAAGCTCCCCCTAAGCAGACCCCCCACAACGGACCACTCCGATCTCCTTATCTTACATACGAAGGATTACCCCTACAATACCTAAAATTGGCACCCAACTTCTTCACAAAAGTTGTCCTCCTGTAATCCTAGTTTTCTCCAATAAATGGCCCATCAAGGGTTAAAGCTGACACCTCCACCCCCGTGTCGCAGGGCCTCCAATACATCGAGATTGACACCTACTACCACTCGAAAGACCCTCGTCTATGGAAAGTCAATTATTATTGGCTCGATCTTCGTAACAACCTTTGCATACCCAAGGATCGAATCAGTCTTACACTAGTAACCGCATCAATTCATCGTATGGCCCAACCTCGAATAAGTGTATCCAAGCATAATGGATAAAAGCCTGCCGGATTCGAAAACCTTGCATTTGCCATGGGATCCAACACTCCTCGTGCCCTTGGTAACTGATGCCAGAGCAGTCCCGCCACGCATCTTGGACTGAGAAAGTTGTCCCACCAATTGTCAATTGTGATAAACTGAGGTTTATCGGTAAATGTAAAGCTAGAACGTTCACCTTCTCTGCTTCCAAGATCGATTCTTCCTCGAAGATCAAAATCGCTTCCACAACTGGCATGCAAATCTCGCTTCCTCATACACCTCCTCGTTAACTTGCGTACAACCACTCCTCACATTTGGTAGTCGCAAGGTTGCAAAAGTCAGTAGTCGATACTCAGTCAGTTGGGTCACTGACTAAGGAAGGATTAATCGGCAGTCGGACGACTAATCGGATTTAGTTGGACTTTAATCGGTTTTGAATTTTATGATTATTTTAAATAGGTTTTGTACATATATTTACTACCAAAATATATACATATATTTACATAGGTTTTGTACATTTTTATACATATATTTACATAGGTTTTGTACATTTTTGTACTACCAAAATAAAATAAAAGAAATAATTGAATTTAAATAAAACATTAAGCATATTATAATAAGTTTGCTTATAAAAAAAGCAAACCGTTAAAAAAATATGGTATTTTCAAGCAAAAATTGGTCGATTAGTGTACCTAGTCGAAATTATGGTACTCGATCGGTCACCCCACTGACTAGACTAGTCGGACCAGTCGGGCGACTTTTACAACACTTAGTCACGTTCAGTAACCTTTCTTACACCACTCGTCAACATGCTTGTTACCGACTAACTTTTCTTCCGTCAACACAGTCTCTCACCAACCTCAAACGCCTTCACATGGAGACTCATCTTGCAAGTCGTAAATATTATCAATGCTGGCAAAGTCACCCCCAATTTACAAGGTAGAGAGAGCATAATCTCTACTCCCTTGTCGGAAAGAGACTTGAAGAGACGACCCATACCACCTCCACCAACAAGGTGAGTAAGCTGATACATTGGTAGTATTTATTAGGGATAAGCACTGGGCTGGATCAGCCCGGCCAGCCCGAACCCAAAACAATTTTGGGCTGGGATCGGGCTCAGCTCAACCTAGCCCATCAAGCCTGAAAGCCTGGCCCATAAGAGAGCCTGAATCAGGGCCCACGAGCTCGACTCGATAGAAGGCATGCAATCCAGTTATTGAACCCAATAACTCCCCTTAGGGGCCTTAGCCAGGGTTTTTTTTCACCTTCCCCGCGAGTGCCCCCCCTACCTTTTCTGATTATGTGCCCCACCCTCACCCTGCAATCCCGCACCTGCTAGCCCTAACCACCCCACCCCGACGCACCACCCACCCTCCATTGGACACCGCCACCACGAGGAGGTTTGGAGCAGCAACACACATCTGCGTGGAGTGCCACCCACCTCTGCCTCTCTTTCAACAAGTAGCTCGAGAAAGTTTTTTTTTCATTTTCTTAATTTTTTTCCAATTTCTTGCCTTAGTGTTATTATTGGAGATGTTTGATGTTGTGATTATAACTTATATTCAATTTAGGGTTTAGGTTGTTAACCCTAATGCTATGATAATAGTCATCTTGAATCTATGGTATTATTAACTCAACTTTATTAACCAAATAGACATCCAAGAAGACCATTTACTAGGTCGGCCTAGCCTAGGCCCAATCCATAATATTGGGTCAGACTTGGTCCCCAAAAATAAAATTAGTGGGCATAGACCCGACCCAAAGCCCACAAAAATAATTGAGCTTGGTATTGGATCCTATAGGGTCCAGACTAAGCCCATGCTCATCCCTAGTATTTATGCCCCTAAGAATCAAATCTCGCACCCAAACACGGCACCAAGATACCCTGAAGATGGCACCATCACACAGTCTAGGCCTCCTCTACACCACCAATCACTTATGTTCACTACCAACTTGTACCCTTCAGGATACACTCTACTTCAACTTGCAGAAAAGCTCGCATACAAACTAAGCAATCATCTAAAAGAGCCACGCCTCTCGTAAAGGCAATCCCAAACTCTACCAAAACACAATATACATCACCACCACAAAGTCTGCAATAAGACATCCTTTGAGTGCATCAATGCTAGCATGAGATCCAACAACAAATCCCCCCCCCACACACACAAACACCTTCTTGCCTTTTTGTGAACCGCACACCCATAATAATGGATACATTCCTCAAATGACCAACCTTCTCGCATTGAAAACAAACCATCGAACTTGACAGCCTCTCGCAAAGTAGCCAAGACCTCCACACTCCACAGTGAACCACCATGTTATGGCCAACCAAAGATAACTCAACCATGTATCTCCTTTGTGAGAAAATATGTCTATACTCCAACCAACCACCCCCTCCCGCTCCCATGCTTCCTATCTCCACCTTTTTCCATTGTATTTCAATCTTGAAAGAAATTTGCGAACCTAAATACTCCTATGTTGAAACTTTTTCTTTTCATATGTTTAAGTCAAAACCTTGATATCATTTTTTCAGATTAGACATGTGATTCATAGTGAAATATTAAAAAATCTTATCAAACAATAGTATGTAATCATATGAAGGACTTGATTTATCATCTAATTAACTTAGCTTAAGCACTCATTTGTTTACACAAATCATGATGAAGTTGGCTCGTTAACAAGCTCTTAATCCGGCTCAAGTTCGACAAGCCCGAACTCAAGCCAACTTTTCAAAGCTTGAATGAGTTCGACCTCAAGCCAATAAACAGATGCCACGCTTAAATTAGAGCCAAGGTCAGCTCGAGCCGCTCAACTCAATACGCTTGACAAACACCCTTAACCCGTAATGATGAGAAGGTAGCACGATCCAGAATTCATACAAATGAGCCGATTTATTATCTCGCGTAGTTTATCGCTTACGCAAATCAACTCATTAACCAACTCGTAAGCTAGCTCGATCTCAACAATCTTGAACTCAAGCAAAGTTTTTAGAACTTGAATGAGTTTGAGCTCGACAAGTTCCTCGAGGCTCGAGCCAACTCTTTTTATCTCAAATGGGTTCAAGCTTGATCCCCAAAAACACTATTGGGATTGAACTAAAGCCAAACTCAGCTCAACTTAACATGCTCGATAGACATTCAAAATAATGATGATGTGAAAGTAAATATATGAATCAATCCAAACATGTATCCTAATTGAGCATCACTCATAATGCTTGTCAACAAGTAAATCCACAGTAGTGATTGATATCTTTTTACCCATATAACAATAAATTCGATTATAAATTCTTATAAAACTAGTCTCATTGTCAATAGGATGTCCCAATGATACGTTTATCAACGGTACCTCCATCCAAAATGAACATCTACCTCTCCTATGAGTCTATGACCAAGGCATCTACAACCAATGTCATTGAAGAAATGAACTAACACAAAACACCTAATAATGCAAAACACCTCTAGTTGATCCACAACCCCCCTTCCCTTCTAAAAAACCACCTTTATGAGCTTCCGTTCCCTTTATAAACAAATAATAGAAAGAGAATCGCAACAAACAATAGATTTACATGGTTTGAGATAGTCAGAATGACATCCCTACTCCACTAAGAAGCAGTTGTTTCCTCATTTATTCTTTCCTCATTTATTCTTCTTACGCAAACATGTAGTACAATTACAGTGTACTATATGTAGGCCCTACTTACACCCAATACTCTCACAATATGTGATGTAGGACTAAACACAAGTTAGCTGGATCTTGACAATATTCCACTACTCAATTGACTCAACCGTTCACTATTCTCAACAGCCAACTCCCACTCTCCCCAAGCTCAGCTTGCACAAAGTGATATCTCCCACTCTTTAACATAAAACACATGACTACACAAGCCATTTTTTACTATATACACGTTTAGTTGTCAATGTCGACGAAGATGTATCTCGAGACATACTGATGAATAGGATGAAGGAGGACTTGAGTCGGGAATGATGATCCATCCAACAACTGGGTAAAAATAAAACTTTCGTGCTTTGTATCCACACTTGATCAAAGTTGTTGGTACTCTGATGAGTCTATACCATAAAAATAAAGTTCTTTCCTACAATTTATCTCCTCAAAGAAGATGGATCCATCTCTTTTCAGGACCGAAACAAAAGTAGCCATCTCCTATACATAGATTTCCTCGATAGGCCATAGTCAAATGGACCTCAAAATGGGGTTTCTCTCATAAGACTAAAAAAGAGGATTCCTCCATTTTTTGTTGTTTTCTTTTCTCTCTTTCCTTTTATTTATTAAAAATACTTTCCTCTTCTCTGTTTTTATAACATATGGTCTAGGGCTCTAAGTAAAAACTAAAATATAAAATTGACACAAAAAGGCCCCCGTGTATCTTATGTCTTCTATCAAATTGGTAGGTTCGGAAAGGAAACCCTTGCGTGTTGCCTTCGTCATAATCCATGCAGCCTTCCTCATGCAACACATTCTTCTACACTAGGGTTTGAGGGTCCCATACAGAGTTGCATGCATTACATTACTCATTTCTTCAATGTCACGCCTAAACTTGCAATCTCCACAGCAACTTCGATAGTTGCTTAGAGACTTGTGGTTGTCATCCCACCTCTGCCATTGCCCTCTTATGACATCCTGCAATATCACCTTGTCGAGTCATCTCGACATCGTGTTGCAATGACACCTCATTGTTCTCTTGTTGCCTATCATGCTTCCTCTTATCTCTTCCTCTGTACCATGACTTCGTCATCTCCATGAGCACTTCATATGTTTCCTCATTGTTAGTAGCTCTTACCATGGAGCAATACATAAAACTCCTAATCATCCACCATCACTGCCTCATGCAATCGGATCTCAGCTTCTTCATAAGGTTGCCATCTAATCTTCAATGGATGTACAAGCATTGAGAACTTTAATAAAATAATCGAAATAAACACAAGCTCAATTGATGCCCTCAACCAACTTGCCCACATATATAAACCACAACATCAAATACAATATTAGAACAAGGATTTACTATGGTCGGAGATAATCAAGATGACCTCCCTACTCCATGTAATTAGTAGCTTAATGATCGTGCTATCTCGTTTATTCCTCTCACTGAAGCATGTACTATATAATGACCTATATACATGCACTACTTAACCCCAACTATTTCGTAATAGGCAATCAGGGATTAAACATACTTCACATTAGATGGACTTTACAAGATGCAACTATCCAATTAACACAGTCTTCATTATTCTCAACACTCTCCGTGATCTCTCCTCAACTTTCTCCTCTTACCATTATAGCAATACATTATGTTGGCCCTCTCTTGATGTAGAGTTATTTGCCCATGCCCCTATATATGGGTTTACTGGTTAAAAAATCATAATATCTACATCATTGAGGAACACAGAACATAAAATTGTCAAAATATTTGCTAGAAAGTGGGTAACATCGACATGCTTTATCTAAGTCAGAAAATCATGGATAGAATAGATTTTCATGTGTTAAAGAGTATGTTCCCCCTCAATTTCTTCAATGTTTGTCTAGCATATTCCTACCTATATTCTAACAAAACCACATTTGTCAGACAAATCCTAGATTAAGTGGTGCAGACGCGGCTTTATCTTCCCAAAAAAGTCTAAAGAGAAAGAAAACATGGACTGCTGAGAACTGTATTCGACTCGAGGCTGTTGAATTGTAAAGCATTGTTTGCATGCATTTCGAATCATTACTAATCAAAGGAAAATGCTTAAAATTATTTTGGTGAAGGTTACAAGCATATCGCTGGAGAGAACCAAATTGAATTCTTATAGGAGTGCTTGTTCTCTTCCAAACTACTCAAAAATCTACACAATCTGCATCAAGATTGCTGCGACAAATACGAAGGGCGGAAAGAAACTTACGCACAAGTACATGAAAATAAAGGTTCTATGTACAGAAAAATGAAAAGCTTCATAAATCTGTAGCTATGATACACTACACACATTGCACTCTTACATGAACCAAGAAGATAAGTATCATGAGATTTAGATTTTATCTCACATTCGGTATGCATTCCAATCAAACATAGGTTGTGAAAACACCTCATAATCTGTAGGACCATCAACAAAACTATCAACCGTCTGCAGACCTTCCAACAACGATGGCTGAAATCCCTCGTTTTTTGAAGGAAAGAGAGCATAGAATACGAGCAGCACAAAAGTAAGTATTGCTTGCAATTTAAGGGAATCCCCCTGAACTGAGAAGAACAACATCATTGACAGAAGGAATAGTGTTATGCAGAAATGCATAATGTACAAAACCCTATCCATCAGCTTCCCGTCGTTGCCGGCTGGAAAACCACGCACTCTGTACACGAACAAGAAGTTATACTTGTCCACCAAGTACCGGTAACCAAAATAAGCAGCACCAACAGGGACCGCAAGTGGAGCAAACAATGAATTGATCAACGTGAGGGCAAATATCGTAAGGTTGAAGGCATAATACTGGGCAAAATCGAATGTTTGTTTCGGAACATGAAAACTCCTGCTGATTGGGTACAAAGAGAGATCCAGTCCTTGCAAATCAGCCCCATCCATGGCAGCTGTACCCTCGCTTTCAGACATTAGAGGTCTTCTTATAGAATCTTCCCCATTGTTTGTCTCTAAGGGGCACTCTTCGTTCTGCTCAGGAACCAGCTGCAGCATGTCATTCTTCCTAAACTTCTTCAACGTTGTTTTTATCCATGGTACCGGGGCAAGCAAATCGAAAGAAATACCCAAGAAGGTGCTAGTGATAAGGAAAGCAAGGGAAGATAGGCAGGACTTGGTGAGGAACGAGCCGCTCATATATTCTGTTATCTTCTTGCAGTCCTCACCATCCAAGTAGCATCTTCCCATTTTAAGTAGAGCATTTTCCAGAGATGTCTCGACCATGGCCTTCAAGATGATGAGATTCACCAAGAAAAAGCAAACCATCTTTAGCAGCGCAGCACGTTGTTCACCGGACATCGTAAGATGTTGTTCGAATTTTGACAGGTAAGACAATACGGATGGAATCACTATGTACATGCTGATAAATATGATCACATTGGGGAGGAACTGAAGAACTACTGCCGCGAACCAACTTGAGCTTTGCAGCCACGCAAACCATATCTGTGCGTGGTCCATAGCCTCTGCGTTGATAATCCTTGCAGCGCTCTTCACGGCTGTAATGATGGCGAGAGGAGAGCTGCAGAAAAGAAGCATCACGACAAGGCACGTGTTGACGGCCACCCTCCTCAATCTTAGCGAGAGCTTACTTGACCCCACGTGATTCCAATATATATCTGCCGCAGGCGGTGCTCGCTCCACCCTCCACCGATTCCGCTCGAGCTGCAGCTCCATCAGCGGGAAGAATTGCCCAACCGGCTTGTTCTTCCTCTCGCTTTTAAGATCCTTCAGAGCCTTATTTGCCGTAAGTACATCTTTGAACACAATAAATGCAATGCCCGCGCCCTGTGCCCGCCCTTCCTGATAGCTCAACAACTCATTGGCGAGTTTCGACCTTGAAGCCTGCAGTTTCCTCAATCTATCCTCATCTGTGAGACCCAATTTTATGCTAACCTTCTTCCAAACACCCCTTGCCCTCCCCAGCAAATGGTTACTGCCACCATCCCCCTCCATCTCGTCCTCGCCCAGCAAAAATGCAGTGTCCATCCGTGTCTGGAGTCGGGACATCTCACTCTGCACCTTCTCCCACCTCGCGACAAACCCATCCAATGAGCAGAGATCAAACGGCACCACCACTCTGGACACCTTCCCGGGGTACCGATGATGGAGGTACCCTTCCAAGGGGGCCTTATCAGCAGCAAGTGCCTTGGGCACTCCCTGCACCATTATCGTGAAGACTGCGATGGAGTTCGCATTCGGATTGCTCGGGCTCCCATTCCCATCACGGAATCGTGTGATCCTAAGGTTCTCCTCTATCGTGGAGATCCCGTATTGCGTGATCGCCACAATGGCAAGAGCGAAGAGGAAATGCAACCATAGGAGGGGCGATCCCTTGGCGATGTGGTTCACCGTGGTGCGGGCGAATTGATCCTCGGTGGGGACTGATCCACCGTATAAATTGAGGGGGAGAGCGCCGAGGACCGCAACTGATGCGATGGTGAGGAGGACGGCGAAGCTGGCACGCTCGATGTGAAGGAACTGGGAGGCGTCGGCGCCGCAGTGGAGGGCGATCTGGGGGGCGGTGGCGTGGTAGACGGCAAGGAGCTTGGCGAGGAGGGCGGACGGGCCGGGGAAGGGGCGGTGGTCGGAGCGGAGCTTGACGAGGAGGAAGAGGAGGACACAGGAGGAGGCGCCCACGGCGGAGATGTTGAGGAGGTACTGGATGTTGCCGTACCAGACCGGGTCGTCCGGGGGAGGGGAAGGGGGGAGGACGGGCGGCATGGGAGGAGGCGCGTTCGACGTCATGCAAAGGGGATTGACCTCATCTAGCCTGAGCGGTTCGTCCGGAAACCTGACGGTGGTTTTTTAGGTGGAAGGGAGGTGGAGGAGGAGAAGATGGTTGAGCCCAGCAAGGATTCCAACCGGTTCTGCTTTTGACCTGTCCGTCGCGGGGCTCTTGCGACGGAGGAAGAGGATGAGGTGGTGGAATCGGATCCCTGTGTAGGGAAATGGACGTTTCGGTTTTGCCTAATCGGTAGGATGGATCAAGTTGTGCTGAGCGGATCTGACCCGTGAATGGGTTCCTGTTTTTTCTTGGTAGTACTTATAAATGATTCCTCTGGCCACTTGCACTGAATGTTAGAATAAGACATTCCTATGGCTTGTTGGTAACTGAGTTAGGTTGGAGTAAATTCCTATTAGTGGTAACTGTTATATTATTTTTTTAATGATTATAGTATGTTTTTTATATTAACTTTTTTATTTGAACATGGTTAAAAAATATTATAAGAAATAAATTGTGCAATCCATACAATTAATTCCAACCTAGGAATGCAGGGATAAAGCAGAGGATATGTAAGGTTACCCTGGGATAACATGGCAACCAAACGAGTCCTTAGTAACACACCCAATATTATCACCCAATCCTCATTTTTCCAGCCGATGCGGTAATTATGGTATCATGCATGAATCCTTGAGGATGGTGAGTCCCACTCCTCCAAGATCCTATCACGACGGTATGAATGTCAGATAGTAGTTGTAGTTAAACATTGAAAGATGTAGGATTCATCAGTTTAATATCAACTTTCATATCTCTTTCTATGTGTTCTAGTCATTGTTTAGAAATTTATCGTCTATATTTTTATCAGTAGGTAGTTGTTCTATTTGAGCCTGTTAAACTGTTACAAGAATAATGACCTTCAATGGTCATGAATACAAAGATAATGGTCGTGAATAAGATGATATGAATATCAAACGTCTATTATAATTGCAGAGACGCTACAGAATCTTTGGGCAGTTATTTGGGGGCGTACAGGTCACTGGAATGCCCTTTATATGGGTGTTCTTCCCATAGAGAAAAACACACAAGAACAAGAATCGAGTGAGCCCTGGGAGTCCCCAAAATATCTTACCCGAAATTTGTTCTTCAAATGGTATCAGAGCGGTGACATCGACAACATCGATTCCATCTCCATATTGTGCAAGCATCAGTGTTTGCGCATTCGGCCATCCTGTTCGGATCAGTAGTTCTTGCGTGTGATTCATCCGCTATTTTTTGCTCGACTTTCAACCCACCGGTATCAACTCAAACGACACCACAAGGTAGAGAAAGTTTTTTTATATATTCTCTTATGTTGCTGGTTTAATTTTGTTAGCCAAGTTCTCGGCCAGAATATTCCTTTTTTTATTTCTGAGGCCATGTTTTCTCGCAATCTTTCCCATTAAATTCTTTTTCCATTATCACCACAGCTGTGTTTCCTTAAAATAGAGGCCATGTTTTCTTGCTTTCCTTAAAAAAAATTATTAATCAAGTTTTTTTTGGTAGATTCAGCCAATCGAGATTTCACTTTTTTTGATAAAATTGTTATTGACGTGATTTGTTAGAAAGGCAATCTTTTTTTTGGCAACTTATCTTCATTAAGAATCTATTCATATTATTAGGAATCCATTCATAGTAACCACAGTATTAACTGCATTGTTTTATTTTTTTAAATAGCTTGAGTTTTTTTGACGTGGAATCTTTTTCTGTCTTAATTGTAGTTGTTTGTTGATACATGGCATTGCCATTTTTTGTCATATCTGTTCTTTCTAATTAATTTCTTTTGCTCTTACTTCTAATGTGTTGATCCCTCTGTACGTTTTTTTTATTTTGTAATGATTACTGATCATTGCGTTACCATTTTTTTGAGGTTTCCTTATTGAAGTTCTAATATCGTTTATTTTTTTGAAGTGGAGTCAAGCTTGACTGTTTTTTAATTATATTTGTTGGTATTATTTTTTTAATATTTTTTATCCCCTAGTTTTTTTGACACAATCCGTCACAATAAAAGTTTGCCCTCATAAATAATTTTTTTATCTTATTTCTTTACTTTTTTTACCTAACCTTTATCTAAGTTTTTTTAAAATGTACCTACTCATCTCATCCACCTTCGTCTACCTTCTCGTCTCTCTATTCTTCTACTTCTCATCTATTTCTTCTCTTAAATTCAGAAAAATGGCCGGAAAATTAGTTGCAACCGAACTTGTAAAATTAGAGCATCTTAATGGTATAAACTACGAGATGTGGAGCCGTAGAGTTTGTTATGGTCTTATGCATGATAACATTCACTCCGTGATCGATAAGCCCGCTCCCAAATTGCCTGAAAATCTTACAGTTGAACAAATTAGGACACATGAGCAATGGAAAAAAATGGATAATTGGGTGAGAAGCTTCATGTTAATTCACATGGAGGACAATTTGATTCGAGTTTTCGAAACCCAAGAAAATGCTTTTAAGCTATGGAATGCTGTGAAAGAAAAATACCACTCTAAGTCAGAGGTGAGTATTCAGCTTTTGTTGCATAAATATAATTCCCTCAAAATGAAGGAATCCGAAAACGTAATCGATCACGTGAATAAAATGATCATCATGGCAAAGGACCTAGCAACAACAGGATCAGAAATTCCAGATAGATTGCAAGTGGCAACTATTCTCAATAGTTTGTCATCCTCCTTTGATGTAGCGGCGACATCTCTTAAGTTGAGTGGTACCATTAAGAATGTTTCCGATCTTCCTGCTCAGTTAGCGATGGAACAAGACTTGGCCAATCAGAAAAAAAGGCAGAGATCTTCGAAGTTGAACCTGAAGATGAAGCAAATGCGGTGTAAAGCAAGAAGCAATGGGGACCCTCCAAAGCTGTATTCAAAGGAAAACGTGGCAAAGTACCGCGAGGCTCATGCTATAGCTGTGGGAGTTTTGGTCATTTCAAGGCCAACTGCCTGAAGTGAAAGAATGTGAGTGTCTCCAAGGGACAAGAACGCAAAAATCAGCATAAGCCAGAATTTGCGGCAGTGGTAGAATGTAACTCTGCGATGACAGAGTACGAAGGATGGTGGATTGACTCCGGTGCAACCCGCCATATTTCAAAAACCAAGGAGGGCATGGTGGATTTCAAGGAACTTCAAAAGGGAGAAAGAGAATTTACATGGGGAACAACACCTACCTTGATGTTGAAGGTGTTGGAACATACAAACTGGATCTAGAAAGTAGCATAATGATTTTGAATGATGTATTGTATGCTCCTGGAATCCGTCGGAACCTCATCTCTGTCCCTGTGCTACTGAAAAAGAAGTTTGAAGTCCGCTTCTACAATAATCGTGTTACCAAAGATCGAAAAATCCTTGTCATGGGAAAATTTGTATCGGGCGATGATCTGCTCTGTCTGAATGTCACTTATGAATCAATGAAAGAGAGTTCTGATTATTCCTTGTATTTCTTGTCAATGTATGGTCTTTGGCATATGCGGTTAGGACACCCGAAAAAATCAAAAATGGATCAGTTAGTTAAGATGAATCTAATACCTAATATGACAGGAGCAAAAACATTTCCCTGTGAACATTGTTTGACCAGTAAAATGACAAGGAAACCTTTCTTTGAAGGTGCAAGGTCAAAAGAACTGTTAGGTTTGATCCATTCTGACATTTGCGGTCCTTTGTGTGTGAGTACACACGGTAATAAGGAATATTTCATAACTTTTATTGATGACTACTCCAAGTATAACAACATTTATCTCTTAAGTAGAAAAGTAGAAGCTTTTGAAATGTTCAAGAGATATAGAATGGAAGTGGAGAAGAAATTGGGGAGACCAATTAAAACACTTAGAATTGATAGAGGTGGTGAATTCAACTCAAATGAATTCAAAGATTATTGTATTCGGGAAGGCATTAGTAGACAAACTACAATGCCTTATACACCACAACAGAATGGTGTAGCAGAAAGGAAGAATAAGACCTTAATGAATGCAGTGAGGTGCATGTTATCACACTCATGTCTCTCTAAGAGATTTTGGGGAGAAGCTGTGTTGACAGCCAATTACATATTGAATCGGATTCCCACCAAATCTGTGGATTCAACTCCATACGAAGTATGGAATGGTAGAAAATCAGAATTGAGTCATCTTCGGAAATGGGGATGCATTGCACATGTCTTGCTTCCAAGTCAGCTTAGAGACAAGCTTGAGTTTAAGACATTAAAGTGTAGATTCATTGGATATTGTAAAAAATCTAAAGGGTATAGGTTCTTTCATAATACACGAGGTCTCATTGAAAGTCGTGATGCTACCTTTCTTGAAAATCAAGATGAAAAGGAGAATGAAAAAGAGGAAACGGAACTTCTAATTATCTTAGAAGATAATGAAAATGATATAGAAATGAGACAAGAAATATTGGATGACATACCTCATCCAGAGATAGAATATGAATCTATAGTAAATATAGAACCTTTTGGAGGAAGTGGGTGGACCCACACAACCCACGGGTATAATCGGCAACAAGAGACCCCGAACACAACCTGCATGGATGGATGATTATTATCTGTACGGATGCGAGGTTTCATGTTACACCGTAGATGAGGATATAGAAGATTGTACATATCCTATTTCTTTTAATGAAGCAATGGCTTCTAATGAGTCGAAATCATGGATGACCGCCATGAGGGATGAATTGGACTCAATTGAGCGAAACGGTGTTTGGGAACTATGTGACTTGCCAGAAGGTAGGAAATCCATAGGGTGCAAGTAGGTATTTAAAAGGAAGTATCGCATTGACGGTACCATTGATAAATACAAAGCTAGATTAGTTACCAAAGGTTATACCCAGAAAGCTGGAATAGATTTCCAAGAAACCTACTCTCTGGTAGCCAAATTCGCAACTATAAGGATGATTTGGTAATAGTCGCATATATGGATTTAGAATTATTTCAAATGGATGTGAAGATTGCGTTTCTCAATGGAGAATTGAGAGAAGATGTTTATATGCGACGACCTGAAGGTTTTCAGGTAGAAGGAAAGGAGAAAAAGGTGTGCAAATTGAAAAAGTCACTATATGGCTTGAAACAGTCTTCACGATAGTGGTATCTCAAATTTCATGACACTGTTATCAAATTCGGATTTTTTGCGAATAAGTTGGATAATTGTGTGTATGTCAAGAAAAGTGGAAGCAAATTTGTTATAATGTCACTATACGTTGATGACATTTTGCTTGCTGGAAATGACATGCTAATGCTCACTGAAATAAAAGAAAAATTGAAGAATGAATTTGAGATGAAGGACATGGACGAAGCATCCTATGTTCTTGGTATCCAAATAACTAGAGATAGAGGCTAAGGAGCTTGAGCCTAAGTCAAGAAAAATACTTGCATACGATTTTGAAGAGGTTTGGAATGCAAAATAGCACTCCAGCCTCTACACCACTTGTTATGGGAAAAAGACTTAGTAAAAGTCAGTATCCTGGAAAGGGGCAGAACCCCCTTGATATTCCATATGCACAAGCAGTAGGAAGTTTGATGTATGCAATGATGTGTACAAGACCTGATTTGGCTTTTCCTGTAAGCATGTTAAGTAGATATCAAAGTAATCCTGGAATGGCACATTGGGAAGCTATAAAGAGGATTATGAGATACTTAAAAGGTACTGTACAATTAAAACTAATTTATCAGGCAGATTCACTTGAGGTGGTTGGATACTCCGATGCAGATTTCGGAGGAGATGTTGAAGATAAAAAATCTACATCAGGTTACCTTTTCATGTTTGGTGGAGCGGCTATTTCTTGGGGTAGCAAAAAAAACAAACATGTGTTTCTAGATATGCACAAGAAGCCGAGTACGTTGCATGTAGCATGGCCACCACTCATGCCGTTTGGATCAGACGCTTTCTTGAGAACTTAAGTCTCGAATTGGTTGATGAACCAATTGAAATATATTGTGATAATCAAGCTACAATAAGTTTGATTAACAGTGGAGCAAATAGTTCCAAAGGAAAGCATATTGAGATCCATTATCACTATATTCAAGATATAGTGGCTAAACAAGAAATCAAGGTAACATATATACCTACCAGTGACATGTTAGTTGATTCTTTTACTAAGGGTGCGTTTGGTTCGTGGGTTATCTAGGGGTGGATAACCCGGTTTTGTGTTTGTGTGTTTGGTTGGTGGGTTAAGGGTTGGGAGGGTTTGTGTGATGTGATTGTATTGGAATTTGAAAAAGTTGGTAGTTATCACGGTATGATTGTATTGAAATTTGAAAAAGTGGTTGGTTGTTGTGATGTAATTGTATTGAAGTTTGGAATAGTGAGTAGAAGTTGAGTATTTTATGATTTTTTGATGATATGATGACATAATATATATTTTTTTGATTGGAAAGAGAGTGGGCCCCACTAATGGGGTGGAAATATGAGTTTTGGGGGGTAACCCACCCAAAGTGAGGGGTAACCCCCCAACCAAACGCACCCTAAAGGAATTGCAGCTGGAACATACATTAAACATATTGGTTTAAGGAGACTCAGGAATGATTGAGTCAAATTGGAGGTGTCATGAATAATGGAACTCAAGTAAACATCTCTAAGAAGATATACACTTCTCGAATAGTGGGAGTGTGGAATATCATGACCATTTTGGTCAAGTGGGAGATGTTAGACCGTTACAAGAATAATGACCTTCAATGGTCATGAATACAAAGATAATAGTCATGAATAAGATGATATGAATATCAAAAAGTCTATTATAATTGCAGAGACGTTACAGAATCTTTAGGCAGTTACTGGGGGCGTACATGTCACTGGAATGCCCTATATATGGGTGTTCTTCCCATAGAGAAAAACACACAAGAACACGAATCGAGTGAGTCCTACGAGCCCCCAAAATATCTTACCTGAAATTTGTTCTTCAGAGCCAACACAACTAAACCTTATTCGGGGTGATCTGATGGATGCCAATTCCAACGTTACTAATATCAATGACGTGAATGAAGTTATATCAATATAAAGTCAACCAATCACACGGCTAAATAAAAAATAAACCACAACAAGTTTCATTACTATAACATGATAAAACATAGAGAATATACAACATATCTGCTCAAAGTTCGATTAAAAGATAATTAGAGGTTCAAACTTGCATTGTTTTTTAACAATATAAAAATATATGACACAAAGTAAGGATAAAAGTACGAATTTTATAAAAGGTAAAAGCACAAGTGATATTGCAAAAAGAGAAAGGTATAACTGATATTGCAGAAGTTAAGAATGGCACAAGTGATAAAAAACCTTAAAAGTAAACTAATTAAGAAAGTAAAGATGAGATGAAGATCTCACCCTCCTCCTACTCAACTTAGCAGTTAATGCAAGTGATCAATCTCATATTCATCATATTATCGTGCTTAAATTAAGAAAAGAACCTCAAGTCTTTGCATTTCTAACTACTCTTATGCGTAGATTTCATCACATAAATTTTATACTTGTATCACATAAAATTATATTTAAAATTTATTAGAACTTCCCGAATGGAAAATAAGACATTCACAGGCAAAGTTTAACACTAGAATTTATTAATATTATCTCTTCATATGAACATCACATGACTTTTTAATAGACTAGAATGTAAGTATTTCTTTAAAAATCTATAAATCTGACTCATAATATTTTTACAAATGCGATTTTCATGTTTTCTTAAATGATTCATTTATACATACTCCATGTGCTACATAATCTATAATCTCTAGCACTAAAATTTAGTTATAAGCATTTATAGATGACTGGGTTTTCCTTTTATTTCAAGTCCAATAGGCTCTCCAACTAAGGATAGGCATGTTGAGCCCACTTAAGGGCTTGAGCAACTTTGAAAAAAATAAGACATTGATGTCAATGAAGGAAATGATGACATTAGCATCCTCCTCATCCTTCATTTCTACAACCGAAAGGGGTTTCCTCTCCTTCTCTTCCCCCATTGCCAACGCCAATGGTAGCACCCTCTTTTTCGACAAGTCAGACAGCCTTGTCTCCTCCTTGTAACAGTCGTGTCCCCTCCCCTCCCTCAACTCAGGATTATTTTTTAGGGTAGTTTTGGGGTACAACAGCCTAGGACTCATCAACTTTATGGAATTTTTTGAACTCTTGTTTACAAAAAAAACATGAATTAGATATATATATAGAGGGGGGAGGGGGGGTTGGCCTGTGATAGCTAAAAACTGTAAGAGCATGAGAACAGTGATTCTGGACCACTAGATTTTATCATCTCTCTCCTCAATGATAGAAGGAGGAGATAGAAGAGCAGAGTCTGGTGGTCCAGACTCACTGCTCTCATAGTTTTTAGCTCTCACAGGATCATCCCTAATATATATATATATATATATATATATGAGAAAAATGGGGCTGCCCCCTTGGGGCAGCCAACAATGGTTACCCCCGCACCATTTTCGGCGTTCTTTTTTATTTTTTTTGAAAAATATTATCATGTATATTCATCCCTATATCCCTCCTACATGCCATTCGAATTTCGTCAGAAACAGAGACTCCTACGGCCTCCATCTAGATGGTATTGATTTAAAAAATCTTGTTACCGTTAAAAAATGTCTGTCTGGATGGAGGTCGTAGGAGTCTCTATTTCCGACGAAATTCGAATGGCATGTAGGAGGGATATAGGGATGAATATACATGACGACATTTTTTGAAAAAAAAATAAAAAAGCGCCAAAAATGGCGCGGGGGCAGCCCTATTAATCTCTCTCTCTCTATATATATATATGATATCTTTCAAATGAGACATGGTTCTTCCATCTCTAAGGAAGGTCAGCGATCCTGTGCGTCCATAATTAATCAAACAGTTGTTATTAAAGATATGTTAATATTATTATTTAATTAATCAAAAACCCATTTTGGTCATTATGCATTATCTAAATATAGTATGTAGCATCCAAAAATATCTCCTCATTAATCTCTCTCCTACTCTTTACAAAAATTTCATACGCATGCCTAAAAAATCTCATTAATCTCTCTCTTAATCCCGCAAGCACGACTGTGACGCATGAGAGGAGGTGACGACAGTGGGGCTCTGGAGGCTTGCGCAGGGGTGCAGCTTCTCCAGGCAGGCGGTCTACGGTGAGCGGAGGTCCTGCCAGAGCGTACAGAAGTGGTCGATGGCTTAGCGCGGGATGGGGAGCGAGGGGGGCTCCTGCGCTCTTGGCGGTGCGCTGGTCAGCCCGAGGTGGAGGAACAAGCGATGTAGATGGTTCTGCGAAGGAGGTCAAATGTTGCGTCAAGCAGAGCGGGATGGAGGAGCAAGTCACGGGGGTATCGACTGTGGATCTGCTCTCCAGGAGCGGGATGGAGGGGCAAGCCACGGCGGATGCCGTGGGATATTGGAGGGCGATCGACGGTAGTTGCGCGCGGTTGATGACGACGACCTTTGTTGGAGGGCGATGGGAGCTATAGTGCCTCCTGTGGATGGTCCAACCATTATGTTTTACATATTTCATATGTATTATATAATTTTGATATTTATTATTACAATTTTGATTTGTATTATACATATTTGATGTGTATTTTTCCATATTAATTGAATGCGAATAAAAATGTAGTTTTTTGCGTATCATACATTTTGGATGCGCAATACAAGTTTTAGATGTGTATTATACATTTTAGATGTGTATTATACATATTAAAACATGTATTATACATTTTTATAAAAAAAGGATTGCAGATTTCTCATAAATCAAAAAACGTAAAAATAGCTAAGGTATTGCTAATATGAATTGTATTGTACAAATAACCATACAAATTTTACAAAATGATCAATGAAATTTGAATGAACCACGGATTGCACAAAAAAAATATATGATCGTTACAAAAGGAGTCACGGATTATACAAAAAAATGTGTAAGGATACAAATATTTGTCCCACGTTATCTCGCCCAGCACAAAACTGGACATTATTTAAATATGGTATTACGAAAAAAAGACGAAAATTAGATCTAACTACATTTAGTATTTCGAAATATTAAATACTATCCGTTATTAATGTAAACCATGATGACTAAAATACCCTTTTGGGCAAACAAATTGATCAATCCGTTAGATTTGAATCTAAGGGCTATGATTGCTGGCCTTCCTTAGAGATGGAAGGACCATGTTTCATTTGAAAGGCCTCCTTTTATAAAAGAGATGGCAGTTTTCCACCTTTGATCTCAACTAGATTGAATGGTTCTTATTTCCATTTTTATTTCCCATCCAATGAGAGCATGGCACCAAATATCCCCCTTAATTTGAGGGAACTCGTTTCTCTCTCTCTCTCTCTCTCTCTCTCCTCTTTCCACAACAAGCCCTCTAATCCTCGTGCACAATGCATCCCTCCCTTCTCGTTCTCCTTCCCCTCTGCATGCTCGACATCCAACTCGTTCCATCGCAGGCTATCGGTCACGCTTCAGTAACAATCGATCCTCTTTCCCTTGCCATTATCGATCGCCTCGACGTCCTTCGGCATCATCCTCGACAAACCCTCCTCCCTCCATTTTTCTCGGTGGCCACCGTCAACAGTGGGGTCTCCTACTCTACCCGACAATGGTCACAACACCTCCCCTTTCTGTCAAAGAAGTTACTGCTACAACAGACATCCTCCTCATATCGACATCATAAGCGAGGTCATTTTTTTCGACCTGTCATCGTCACCGGCATCTACGACTGTAAAGACATTGTGTACTCATGTCTCGGCACTCCACTTTTTACAGCCGGCCTCTGCAGTACTGCAGAGGATAGGATTCGTGCTCGCCTGTTGCTGCCCACAAACCAATGGAAGGCGAAGGTAGCTCATCAACAAGTCGCGACGAGACTGCAAATAGACTCCACACATTACCACATCCTCCATCGTCATGCTAAATGATACAAAAACTGACTCTTAGGCTCGCATCATGCGAATTCGTGAGAACCGCTCGATCCCGAGCATGTAGCAAAATCTGCTGTAACCCAAGGCACAACAAAAAATGATCCTCTTCCTTTCACCGTTGAGCATGAGTGCCAAGGTTTTCTTGTCATCGTAACCAATGTTAATAACGGTTAGTAGCTATTGAAAAGGGTAAGGCAACGGTTAGTCGTTATTACATAAACAATTATTAATACTGTAGCAACAAATTTTAATATAATTGAAGATAATTTTACGACAAATAATATTTGTTATAACTACGTGACATGATATGGGATTGTATCAGGGTGGTCAATTCCAACTTGACGCCGTGAGTACAAAGAATATGTGTTGTCAACCATAATATATAAGTTATGACACATTTTTTATTGATCTAGCTAACCAGTGTGTGTAAATGTTTAAGACTTCATATTTGAGTTGCATATTTGGCATCTTAAAATTAAACAATAGATTTTGCATCGATTATTATAAAAGATAAAAGAGAGGAAATGAAACCTACTCCATGAAGTAGGTAACCTTACTTAATTCATGCTTATTTTTTTCATTTTTTTATTTTTTAGAAAATACCATCATAGATTTTTATCACTATGTTCTCTTAATATGTCATTTCAATTTGCCGGAAACGGGGATTTCTATGCCCTCTATTTAAAACATGTAATTTTAACTGTCTTAGCTATGAGGTAATCGACATGTTTTGGATGGAGAGAATATGAATTCTGTTTCTGATGAAATTTGAATGACATATTAAGAGATATAGTTATAAAAATACACGGTGGTATTTATCAAAAAAATAAAAAGATTGATAAAAATGAGAATGAAGTGAGTAAAGTTACCTTCTATGAAGTAAACTCCTTTTCTCATATAAAAATAATAGATATACGATAAAGTTGAAAACATGATTAGCTAAAAATGGGGAAAAATTAACAAACAAAGTCAAACGGATTTCTATACCTTAAATAATCTGATAATTTTTTATTCACTAATGTGCGCATCGTCGAGAGAGATGTAATTCGTTAATTTTTTTATTCACTAATGTGCGCAACGTGCACTAATCTTTCATAAAGCATTCGCATGAAGAACATAATCGAACTTTAGTCGTTTGCACACAAACCTAATAGGGGGAGGCATCGACTGGTTGTCTTTTTGACCTAAATTTCTCCTTTCTTTTTTCTTTACTGTTTGCACCATAGAATCTCAAATGTCGATGTCGAGGTTTAATCTATATGTTTTTCATTCCTCTTGTTGGGATTTTATAATTGTATAGTATCTGATTCCTTGTATTTGGTTAGAATGTTATCCTGGAAAAAAACTAGATATAGTCAGGAATTCCAATGACGAACGAGTATTTTCTACCCAAAATAGCATTTTCTAAGTACATTTAAAAAAATTTGATAGGAGAGTTTTTCTTGTCCTCATCACACGTGTTGATCATCACATTTTTTAACTATCAAAGTTGATTCATTCAAAAAGACATTGAAGCGTCCATACCATTTAGAGCAACAAATCGCTACCAAAAATCAAATTTTAGTTGCCTAGTATTTATTACAACTAGGACATTTCACCTGAAGATAAGCGTCACAAAATAGAGTTCTTTTTTCTAGGCAAAAACATGGAACATAAACCATAAAGGGGCACTGGATCGCTAGGAGGGGCTTCCAGTTGGGGTATCATTGCTTGTGATGGTGGCTTGCGAAGGCATGCTGTTGTTGGACTTTTTTTGAGAAAAAAGAGAGTGAAATTCCGAGCTGAGATTCACTGCCAAAAACCTTTATATTATAAAAAGATAGAGAGATACATTACCTTGTGGACCGGAATCGATAAAGGGACAAACAGTGAGAGATTACATTTTCTGAATAGAACCTTTGATTGCTAAAAATTAGATCATTCCTTCCTCTCCATATGGCCCAGAGAGCTGCAAACGACAAGGCACAGTCATCCGTCGAGTTCATCCCTACTGCCCTTACCGACCTCCAAAAATCGGTTGATCCCGTGCGGGACCCACGACACCCTTAACTCCTTCCAAACCTGCACCGACAAAGGACATGTAAAAAAATGTTCTGCGTCCTTCGTCTGTGTGCCACATCTATCACATTGGGTATCCGGATTGCCAAATAGCTTGCCCCTTCTTGCTTTGTCACATAATCTACCCCTTCAGAGGTACCATAGAAAGACCTTCACTCTGCATGGGATCTTGCTTGTCCAAATTATCTTCATATCTTGCTTCAAGTCAGGGTCTAGAACCTCCGTTCTCACTCTAAACAGTATGTATGCCTTCTTTACCGAGAATCTTTCCCCTTCCTAGACAAAATGATCCCTACCCTGAGAAATGCAACTAGGAGACGATAGTTCGGACTGCAGTCTTCCCAACTCCTCCATTCTTTGGCCCGAAAGCGCATACAAGAACTGAGGGACCCACAAACCAGAGCCACATGTGTTTGCCACAGAGCACCCCCTATTTGCCGCCAAAGCATATAACCTTGGGAACCTATTGCAAAGTTTCCCTTCCCCCGTCCAATTGTCTTGCCAAACCCGAAAGGCCTTCCCGACCCCCATCTTCGGTGTCATTTTCGACGTTAGCTGTGGTAAAATATCGCGAACCACACTCCAAAGAGAGGACTCGAAGCGCATTTTCCTTGTTTCTAGGGAGCCCTTGATGCTATAAATATTTCTTAAGAGCTTGATAGCCAATCTATCCGTGTTATACCAAATTTGCACCACCCACTAAGTCAAAAGCGCTTTATTCATACAACTCACATCCCGAATACCCAAACCTTCTTCGCTTCTCTTCCTTGTGAGCTCTTCCCAACCTACCAGATGTATGCTTGTTATTTACTACTTCTCGTCTGACCAAAAGAATCTTCTCATTATTGCCTCATCTTCTTCCTGACCCCTGTTGGCATCAACCTAGTTGAAAAGAAAAAGATAGGAATCACCGGAAATACATGCTTCAAGAGAACCAACTTCCTACCCTTAGATAGGGTAACCGTCTTCCAACCCGTAAGTCTCTGCTCAAATCTCCCAAGGACCATGCCCCATTCTGCTTTTCTAAGCTTGCTTGCCACGAAAGGTAGTCCTAGGTGAGATATGAGCAGCCCCTCTAGGGGGCATCCCAGAAGCACAACCCCTGCGCTATTCTCCTCCTCATGCGTCCCAAACTAAATCACTGCGGACTTATTTCTATTGATCTTGAGTCCAGAAATGCTGCTGAAGATATCCACCAGTTGCCTCGTCTTTCTGTGCATTTCTTCCGTGCCACCCAAAAAATCATCGTATCATTTGTATATTGTAAAAATGGAATTGAGATGGTACCTACACGAAACCTCTTACACCACCCTTCGTCGATCGCTCTTTTGAATATTGCTTCCAAAGCGTATGCAACCAAAACAAAAAGTTCAGTGCTAATGAGCATTCACGTCACATGCTCCTTTGTGATTGGAAAAAAGCCCCCTCCAACCTTCCATTCACCAAAACTGTATAAGATGAGGTAGTGACGCACCTCTTCATCCAGGCTATCTAGAGGTCTGTAAACCCACGCCACCAATGCGAGTCCCACAAGAAACTCCAATCCATGCAATCGTATGCTTTTTTGAAGTCAAACTTCCTATCAAACCCTTCTTGTTTTCCTGTCTCCATTGTAGACAAATCTCAGACGCCATAACAATTCCATCTGCCATCTACCTGCTAGGTATAAAAGCAGACTGATTTTGTAGAATCACGTCATCTAGCACCCACCTCAGTCTATTTGCCAATACCTTGACCACAATCAAATAGATTGCATTGGACAATGCAAACAACCTATAATCCCCCACCTGTATTGGATGCTCCCTCTTAGGTAGAACGAAAAGAAGTGTCTGATTAACCTTCTCAAATCCCATGTTTCCATCTCTGAATTCATTGATTACTACTGGAACCTCTTCCTTCAACAGGTCCCAAAACTCCTTTCAAACAACACCAGAAAGTCATCCGATCCTGATGCCCCATCCGCGTTCAAACCCCACATTGCTCTTTCACCTCCTCCTCAGAAAAAGGCACCTCAAGCCCAAGCACTTGCGCCTCTGACAACGACTCCACACCTAATCCATGCCACCCCCACCCCTTACCTTTCTTTCTCCTTGACATTTCCACAAAATGTTTCCTGAGAGCATGCCCAAGCATAACGTCACCCACCACCCTTTCTCCCCCACCTCAAGACTCTAAATAAAATTCCTCCTTCTTTTGCTTGAATCCATTGAATGAAAAAATCTCATGTTTGCATCCCCTTCTTGCAACCACTTCTTCCTCGATCTCTGCCTCCATTTCACTTCCTCCTTCCTGTCCTCCAAAAGCAATTCTTTAAGCAGTCTTGCTTGTTCCAGCAACTCGTCCTGATCTAGACCCTCTGTTCGTCCAGACCATCCAAACGAACAACATCCTGCTGAGCCTCACGCCTACATTCCCTCCTTCACGTCCTCACTCCACGATCGTAATCTAGAAGAAAACTCTTTAGCAGCAACAATTTGACTGTCAGATGCCCTACCGCCGAACCCTCCACCTGTCAACCTCTCCATCGTGTGGCGACCTCCTCCTTGAACCCCTCTTATAGTAGCCAAGCTCGATCAAATCTGAAAAAGGGCCTGGGCCGCTTCTGCTCCTCAGAAGACCATAGAATCAACATGTAGCCAGAGTGTACACGAGGTAGCGACCACACCCGAGAGAGGGGGAAAACTCCACTCCCTCAGGTGAGAGAATAAACATGTCAAGCCACGATCTCGACCTAACATTCCATCATGTGTAAGCACATTATGTGGCATCAATAATAATGAGCCCCAAGGCATGCACCTTGTTTCTGAAATCTTCGATCATGTGTCACATCCACCACTCCTCAAAGTCCTATCTTCGGGCAATAGGGTCACATTTAGGTCACCGTCAATGGGCCGAATGCCCTCGTCTTTGTAAGCTCCCACCTCTATGAGATCTGCTGCCAATGAACCCGATACCGAATCCGTAGGTCCATACACATTGCTTACAGTAAAAATGACATCGTCCGCCTTCCTCTTCGAATGCACTGATATAGAGAACAAGGATCTCCTCTTCGTCAGCTTCTCAAAATCATGTCTCTTCCATCTAGTTAGGAGTCCTTGATGAATCTCCATTTCATCACCTTTATTCTATCATTTTGGCCTTGAAAACCCCAGCAAATGCACGTAAATAGCCTCAATTTGTACATATTAGCATTCAATATTTATTGTATTTATTGTACATAGAATAAGGTTTTTAATGCCAATATGATAGAAGAAAGGGAAGAAAAGAAAAAGGAATAAAATATTGCAAATATTTTATGACCCGAACCCCGAGACCAAGTCCAGAATAGAATTGGTCGACAAGGAATAAAGTAGGGGGAGATAAGGGCCAATTATACAATTAATACCTCATTTATTCATGTCTTTATTTATGCATTTTGACACCTTTTTTGTACATAATTATTTATTCATCAAATAAAGAAACTTTGTACATGAAAGTTGTAGATAATAATGTAAATAAAAATACAAAATTGAGTTTGTGTAAAAAGGACCCACAATGTACATTTTATACACAAAATAAAAAGCCAAAATCTCAACTTCACAGACCCATATCTTGCAAATAAAAACTCCAAATCATTCAAACTCACCTTTAATTGTATATAGCTTTCCAAGAACTATTTAATAAAATTAGTTTCATAACTTTTGGAGTTCATATGTAGAAGTTAGGTTTTTGACCCTCATTATACATAGTACTGATTAAAATATTCATTTTATTCAATACTTATTATTTTTATATATTTATATTTTTAAAATTTTGTAAATAATGTATAGAATGCATGTACATATTAAAACTAAAAGAAAACTAAATAGAATTTGTAAAATAAAATAAGCCTATGTAATACATAGGCAAAACACCTATGATAAGAATGTACATAAATAAAAAGGGATTTTATTCTTTTATTCTTTTGTTCATCTATATTTTTATCATAATGAATATAGTATGTATAACTTATTAAAAATACAAATTCAAAATAAAAGCAAATAAAAGACATTAAATAAATAAAGTGTACATAATATATAGGTAAAATACCTATAAGAATAACTACATATACATACACCTATTTATTTAAAAATGAAAATAAACTCATAAAAATTAAATAAAAATGTATTTATACTCACAAAAATAAGCTATAAATTTATAAAATAAGAAACTGAAATAATAAAATAAGAATAAACAAAATAAAAACAAATACATATAAATATACTTAAAAATACATTATTTTAATAAAACCGTAATAAAATAATTCAAAAAAATAAATAAAAATCCTAAATAAATACTACATTAATTAATAAACAACTTTTATTTTATAAATAAATTCTAATTAATTCAGTTATTAGGTTAAATAAATAGGTCAATATTCGGGCTGACATGGACCAATCACGACCCTACCAATGTTGACCGCAGTCAACTGTCCCCTCGGCCTCTGCAGTCCGTCAGAACTGTCGCGTCCCCGGATTTCATGCCTTTTTCATGGACGTCTCGTTCACCCATCGCCCTCGAATCCTTCATGAAAGATCTTCCCTGATCAATGTACATAGGCACCGTCCCCTTGGATCCCTTGTACATACCACCGATTCTTAGATATTAGCCAGTCAATAAGGGCCCCCAGCCATGTCTATAAATAAGTGCCTCTTCCTCCTTGGCCGAATTTGGCCAATTTCATTCCCCCCATTAAGCTTGAATCAGCTCCTGGAGGAGCCCTCGTGACAGGAGGCGCTTTCCAGCACCTCGATTCGGCCCATGGAGGAGGAAAATTTTGTCGCGGCGGCGCTTCGGCGGCCTCCCTGCTCCCTGGAGGCCCCCAGGTTTAAGAGCTGCGCACTTTATTTTTTTAGGTAGATTACATTCCTGTCATTTTATTTATGCATTTAGATTAGTATTTAGCTTGTAGGTGTAGCGTAAATTAGCCGACCCGTAGTTCACCGGAGCACTGCTCCGGCGAACACCTCCACCCGCCTTTGCGTGCTGATGCATCTTCAATTTCGGTCGAGGGATCTCCCCTCGAGCCGCGCGAGTTCTTTCATGCAGGTTAGGAGCAAAGAGGAGCTCCAGGAGACGCTTTCAGAGTTCATCGGAGGTACCTGGAGCCCCTCGACTTCTCCGACGTTGTGGTGGAGCTCCGGTGCCCCTCCGTCCGATCAGCCACCTCCAGCAGCTAGAGCCACCTGCCAGGAAGCCAGTGGGAGCCTCATAAGCCTAGAAGGACGCCGGAGAAGCGAGCTTGAAGGCGGGGAAGATCGCCCATCCCGGCCTTCTTCCCTGTTCTTTCACCTTGTCTTGCCGCCGTCGGATGAAGGAGGTCTCCCAGTTCGAGCCTCAACCGTCGGATCTGCCCGCGCCTCAACCGTCGGATCACGCCATATGATCTAATCTCAGACGTCAGATCGCGAACCGGTATTCGCCATTGGATGGACGACACGTGTCCAAGTAAAGCCTTCATCGCCGTCCATCAGCGCGCGTTTAGGGGTAATTGTCACTTGTACCCCTGCCTTTTTGTAATTTAATGATTAATATTGTAAATTAAATATGAAGTGTGAATAATGTGGAAATTTTGCATGTGACCCCTGTATTGTTTTCATATTACACATGGGTCCGGTCCACGTCACCTCACTTGTCGTCCCACGTGAGGTGGTAAAATTGCACAAGTCCCCCTGTATATTTGCATATTTATCTTTAGTCCATTAAATAAAATCTCCAGTGTATTATTTTTGTGAAAAATTGCAACCAGGACCCTAGAGTTTCTGAAATTGCATTTTGGTCCCTGTGGGTGTGGATCACATATAGTCCCACATGATGGTGAAATTGCAAGGGGGCCCTGGCGGGTTTGCTTATTTGGTTTTAGTCCTTAAAATCGCAGAACACGTTATGATATTTTTGGTATTTTTGCACGGATGCCCCTGAGACTTATTTTATTTGCAAAAATGCCCCTGCCAGGCTGTTTATTTTTTGTGTCTTTTATCTCTTTATTAAAAATAGCTATGAGGCTTCTAAAAATACAGAAAAATTAGGATAAATGTTTCATGTGGTGCACTTGCACGCCCATATTTTATTTCACAATTTTGGCATTTTTCCTAATTATTAAAAATGAAAAAGAAGCCCTTTTGCACTGTTTAAATTAGAAAAAAAAATTATAAAATGTTTTTGAAAAATTCCAAAAATATTATATCTGGTATATTTATATATATTGAGTCCAGAAATTGAAAAACCCAAAAAAATAGAAAAAGAAAATATAAAAATTTCAAGAAGCTCCAAAATCCTAAAAAATGTAAAAACCCTTTAAAAATACCAAAAAAATATGTTTTCCTATTTTATAATTATCTATACATTATTATTTATATATTAAAATTAATTTGGGGTAATTTTGACACTTATCATATAATTTTAAAATCCAAATTAATTTCGGCCTATTTAATTGGTCCCATATTAGGGACATTTTTGGAATTAAAAATACATAAAAATTAGTAAAATTCAGAAAAATAACCAAAAAAGTATAAAAATACAAAAATCCAAAAAAATGTTATATCTTATATATATATCTATATTATGTAATTAAAAATGTACAAAGAAAATAAATATATATATATATATACTATAAAAATAAAATAAAAATTATAAAAACAAAAAAAATAAAAAATATATAAAATTTAAAACCCACAAAAACGATAAACAATTGGACATGAATCAAGAATTGAATAATTGCACAATCATTTTCATTCCCTTCGCCTCCCAGTGTTCGACCTCTACCTGTACTTACACCTATACACATTTACGTGTAGAGTTATAATAAATTTTAACTCCGCATTTTTGGATATTCGTTGCATATATTTATTGTGGGTTAATTGTTGATCGACTTGGGAGTCTATCTGAGATCACCTCAGCGACTGTCGATCCGCCTTGTGGAAAGACACGACCGCCGTTGCCGGGGAGGCAACGGATTTTGTATGATTTTGTGAGCTTATTTGTTCATTTATTCAATTATTTACTCATGTCCATGATTCAGTTATTTGTTTGGTTTTTATTCCTATTTGATATTATTTGATTGACTGCTCTGACCATTTCTTTCCTTTGTCTTTGATGCGAGGGACCGCCAAGCGAAGGAGGACCTCCTAGGAGGACCTATGCACCCAAGCAAGGTGGAGTTGGATCTTCTATGCCAAGCCAACAGGAGAGAGCATCAATGGGAGAAGAAAGAGAATTTTTGAAGACAGTCTCTATTTTTATGCATATTATTTTATTATGTATATTCATGTGAGAGAGTGACACTTAGAATTTTGTAATAATACAGGACTCTCACAGGTACACTCCGACTCCCGAGGTCCATTGCCCGAGGGATTGTTCCCTTGGGGGACTCGACGGTTTTTACGCTTTTCTTTTTATTTTATTTTTATTATTTTGTGAGAATGAGCCCTGGCTTAGGAATTGCTTACCGATAGATTAAGGTCCAAACACCCTAATATATTTGCATGTACCTATAGTGCATTTTGGATCTAGTCAAATCTAAACAGTCGGTTCATTTATCTCTTAACCCTTGTTTCGTGAGCGAGCCCCATCAAGTGCTACTCCTGAACTCGAGTGTGTCGAGAAGAGGAGGGGTGAGCCAAGACCGGACTCTTAGGTTAAGGATAAGTGACCGACTTGTGGCGCTTCACGATAATAGCAGTTACTACCCTAGGGCGATTTCTTCGGCTTGCATTTGCATATAGAATAGGATTCAATTCTGTTATGCATCCCGCATGGAGAGAGATGGGAAGCACTGTAAGTCTTCTTACTTAGAATGCATCATCGATTTCCGACTTGCATGGCTTTTCCGACCTTCTCCCTCTGTTTTTGCCACTTAGGATGCTTAATGGAAATTGGAACCTTGATAGGCACGTGCATTGAAAATACCCAAAAGTGATAACTAAAATAAAATCGGGACTGCTAACTCTATTGGACCTAAAAATAAAACGTAATGGATTCCTTGTCTTGGGGAGAGCAACCCCCTCATTGTCTGCGTTTTAAATGCTCACGGACACGCTAAGGAGTAGAGCCCAAATCCCATCAAGCCTCCTAAGTGTTTGTACAACTTTGTAATTCTCACCTAACTCTAAAATCGAAAAGATAAATGACCGTCACCTGACGGTCTTCACTGTATCGAGTAGGTGAATTGGGGGTTTGCCTTGTGTGTTGATTGTAACTTGGAGTCCGTTGTGTTTCTCATCTATCATTAGAGTCATCGGTCCCGTCCGTGTGAGTCATGCATTTTCACCTTTGAGTCTCTCTATCTCTCTTATATATATACCTCTTCATTTGCATTGAGTCGTAATATTGGCGCTTGAGCTCAATCATTCGTCGCCAAGTCCTTTGTTTCTCTCTTCTTCACCATCTTCTTCGTATCCACTGTATCATCCCCATCTTCTCCGGTTCGAGGAGAGCCTGCTCTTCGGACCACCATTTTGACGGTGTTCCCACCTTGTGTGGAACACCCAATTTTGTCTATGTTCTGATCCTCTCGCCCGCCCTCCTCGTACCTGCTGTATCATTCTTCTATCACTCGTGATATTGGCACGTAGCCTCAATCAACTTCTCCACTCCATTGTGTTACCCCTCTCATCCATCTTCTTCGTGTACTCTGTATCACCTCTCCCTGTTACTCAGGAATGCTGTGCATTTTTGATATGGCTCGCATCGAGGATTATGTATACAGATTATTTGTGTAAGACGGGCCGATGATGTTGCGGAGGCTGAGATTGATTTGGTGGATTTGACTTTGGATACATGCATACGAGTGTATTGAGGATTTTTGATGATGCATGATCATTAGGTGTGATGCATTATTGAGGAATTTCAGTTCTCGCACACCGGATTAAGGATGTGATATGATGCAATGATTCGATGAAGAGTTCATGAGTATTGATTGATCTATCTATCTTGAGGTTTCGGCCTGTCTTGATTTGGATTTTGGATGGACTATCTTGATATATGCTTCATGATGACGGTGCCCTGAACCCCCATGATTTCTCATCTTCCTGATTGACCCATCCTTGATCTCCTGACGCTTTGATCCACCTCGGCATCTTGAGGACTCCTGACTATTTGTTGTGCCATCTCAGCCAGATTTTATTGACCTAAGGGACATCTTGTGAATGACCTGATTATTTGCTCCCTCACATGATCTTATGCCCTCTAATGGATTGATGGATTCTCACTATTTCGAGGACCTGAGATTTTATGCCAGCATTCCCGCACTTGTCATTGATCTAGCTCGCATTCCTCTCCGAGGACTATATACGGGAGAATGCGACAATTTCTAGGACTACGGTTTCATTCACGACTTTGGTCGCCATTGTGATGGGACCCGAAACCAAGTCAGATGATATGCTTGATTGGCCTCCCTCTGTGACTGTGTGCCCGATCTGTCGGCACATGAGGCCCACTGTCAGATTGCTCTCCTTGACGGTCCTTGCAAGGCAGAGCTCCACTTTTCTGATTATTCCACGCCTGGTTCATAGCTCTCCGAGGGTTATCTGCGAGAGGCTATGACACATTATTGCTTTGATGGTCTCCTCTACTGGTAGGATGTATGTCGCCTACCATGACCATATTTTCTGTGGATCCGTCTGATGGATCCAGCTCCTTTGAGCCTCTTTCTCTCCTTGACGACCCTTGCAAGGATGAGATGTACTCTGATTATTCACTATATAGCTCACATCACTTTCCGAGGACTATCTGCGGAAGGATGTGACACTTTCTGTACGATCGACTTCACTCATCTATGGTGCCGCCACCTTGTTGGGGGCACGGAGCTGATTCGTCTGATTTGGGTGCTCGGTCTCCCTTTCTTTGCGCCCGATCTGTTGGGGCATGAGGCCGACTTGCTCAGACTCCTTTGAGTCCGCTCTCCTTGACGATCCTCGCAAGGATGAGCTCTTTTCTGATTATTACTTGACTAGCTCGTAGCCCCCCGAGGGTTATCTGCGGGAGACGACGACATATTTCCTATTGATTGGTCTCTTCTGTTGGTAGTCGACGTGTCGACTATTGAGACCGTTGTGTGGGTCCGTCTGATGGACCCGGCTCCTTCGAGCCCTTCTCTCTCCTTGACAACCCTCGCAAGGTAGAGACACATTCTGACTATTCCTTGCCTAGATCGCAGTACTTTCTGAGGACTATCTGCGAGAGATTGCGGCACTCTTTTTATGCTCGATTCCCCTTGCTGACTGTGTCTCCGATCTGCGGAACACAGAATCGAGTCGTCTGATATACTTGATTACTGGTCCCATCTTGAGTTGCCTATTCGATCTGCGGATCATGGGACCTATCTGATTAGACTCCTTTGAGTCTGCTTGCCTTGACGGTCCTCGCAAGGCTGAGCTTCTGATATCTGTTATTTGCATGCTTAGTTGGCAGCATGTTCCCCGAGGGTTGTCTGCGGGACGCTGCCACATTCTTTAGACTTTCTGGTCTCTTCTGCTGGTAGCCGATATGTCGCCTACCGAGACCGTACCTGATGATCCGTCTGATGGATCAGGCTCCTTTGAGCCTGCTCACCTTGATGACCCTCGCAAGGGTGAGCTTCTGTTCTAATTATTCATTGATTAGCATGTACCACTCCCCGAGGGTTATCTGCGGGTGGGTACATCATTTTCTAGGTACTCGGTTTCATTTCTGGTGTCTCCTGTCTGTTGGAGCACGAAGCCGAGTCTTCTGAGTTGTGTACTTGGTCCTCTCTCTGATTGTGTATCCGATCTGCGGATCACGGGACCGAGTCTTCTGATTAGTCTGATTCCTTGCTCCTTGGAGCTGCTCACCTTGACGGCCCTCCCAGGGTTGAGCCATGTCTTGCGGTATTCGTTGTGTCTCCTCTGATCTTCCGACCTCACGACCACTGAATGCCACGATGTCTCCTGTTTCTTACTTTTCCATATCTTTCTGAGACTCTGATGGACCGGAGGACTCTGTACTGTTCCTTCTTCCTCCCGGTCTTATAGTATCGGCTCTATTTCCTCATACTGACCCTACGAGCCGATTGTCTGCTCGACGCTACCGGTCCCTGTTTTACTTTCCGATCTATTTGTCCCCGGTAGCCAACACCCACCTGACCGTATATCCGGGTGTCTTTTCACCTTCTGACTGCGTCCTCGTTCTCACAGGGAGACGATGACGAGAGTACGGTATTCATTTGTCAGATACCGTCCTATACCTCATCAGCTTCTACCATTGTATATATGTGTAGTATATTCTGTTCATTCTTTCTCCCGCATGTTATGTGTACCCTAGATCTATCGCCATATCTTTGTGTCTATACTTAGGAAGTACTTTGTCCTAAGTATAGGGGGTACACACCGCGTTGTTCTTTCGTCGTTCAGTTTCGTCACTCATGTTGTTGCCTATACTTAGGGATATCTCGCCCTAAGGGCCTGTTTGGTTGCAGGGTTGGACAAGGGTGGGTTGGGCAGGGGTACCCCTGTGAATAGTAAACTGTGAGGAGGAGAACCCTGTTTGGTTGGAGGGGTAACCCGGGTTGGGCCAAGCCAACCCTGCCCAACCCTGCAACCAAACAAGCCCTAAGTATACGGGGAGTGAAGCGTATATTCTATACGATCTTTTTATCTATCTGTATATATCTATCTTTTCTTCGTTTCTTCTTTTCCTTTTCTTATTTCTTTATCTAAATAAAAGGTGTCACCCCTTGTAGACAGTTTTCTATACTTAGGATGTACTTTGTCCTAAGTATAGGGGGTGTACCCCTGATTTGATTAATTCATTGCTCTGTTTATTCCCACCCTTGACCCTCCCTACTTTGTGTACAGTCTGCTATACTTAGGATTACTTGATTCTAAGTATAGGGGGGACGGTCAACTTCTATTTCCCTCATCTCTTATTCGTATATTCTTTAGACTCGTCTATACTCAGTACGAGTTATGTCTTCTCTTTTACTTTCCGATCTATGAGGACATAGCTCAAGCTAAGTATAGGGGGGTCGTACATACTCTGTATATACTTCATCCATAACTCGTACTTTCGTATAATTATGATACAATTCATCAACTAATAAGGCTTCTTATTCCTCAGATTCTTTTTGTATATACTGATTAATAAATCAGGTTAAAAATATTGTTGCAAAATGATTTGAAAAATGGTGTGAACTGTTTGGAAAACTTTTTGTGAAATATTTTCAACCTTTGTAAAAATATTTTGATTACAAAATCTTTCTACTTGTGTGAAATAAAGGATTTGAAAACCTATTTGCAAATGATTTTTAAACATTTTGTAAAAATATTGTGAAAATGTATCTATGGTGTTTGCAAAATCTTTGCAAAATGGATTTCAAATGTTTGTAAATATTTGCAAAAATTATTTTGTACTATAGTTTTCAAAATGATTTTTCAAATAAATTTGAGGAATAAAAGCATCATAATAAAATACATAAAATTCTTCATCCATTGTATATACACCTAAATAAATCACTTTAAACCTGTGAATTCTTTAAGTCTTCTAAGTAAAGCGGCATGCCCGTGTAAATAGCTGTATAGATTTTACACTTGGTGTGATCAAATTCTTTTATTTGCAAAATTCTCTGTGTAAAAATTTCTCTCTTTGTTTTCAAATTCTTTCAAAAATTACATTATTCTTTGCATGTTTGTAAATAGCATTTGCATAGCATTCATATTCTTTGATTGAGCTTGATGATTGAACTAGTCCAATAAAGTCAAAGATTGGAGCTTGGTTGGACCTTACTGCACCTAACTGCACTGGAACCTTATGGGAACTAGGTTTAAGGTACTTCTGGTCTATTTAGACTTAATTCTTTGAGAAAGCAGGGCTGGGTTCAAGTCACCTCAGTGGACTAACTAGAATTTTTCGAAACACACGCATGACTCTTGTCGGCCGTGACCTAACTTGGACACTTGCACCTTTCACTTGGCTCAACTCAGTTGGAGTGGTGAGGGGGTTGGATTTGCCAGTCTGAGACGCACACGGGTGGAAACATTCGTCCTCGTCTAGGGAGGGAAGTGCACCCCAACCTGGTCCAGTTTCAATGAAGTCGAATGACGGGAGAGTGTGGGTTGCAATAAAGCTTCAAAAGAGGGATAGTCTACTGGCTCAAGAGGAAAATTTCTTGTATATATGTTGCACCATGTAGATATGTTGTACAGATGCACTTGAAAAAAAATGCAAAAAGAACTCCAAAAAAAAAGTGGTGGGTCGGATTGAAAATTTAATAACCCCACCGGAGTGTATATAGCCCAATAAAGCAAAAGCTTATGGTATCCATGTTACATCTCATGAAGCTTGCAGCGGGAGACTTAGCTACACTGGTTGAGCTCCCAAAATTCTATACCTCTTATTCCCCCTCTTCTTGAGCCGGTTGCACTTGAACTTAGAAGGGAATACCCCGCTCCTCGACGGTAGAGGGCTGGATTGGGGAATCATTGGGTTGTCATTCTGGAGAAGTCAGTTCCTTTGTCATTTCAGTTGGGGAGAGCCACTATCACTTACACGGTACAAGTCAGCTTCATAGTCATAAGGGTTTGCGTATGATGTAGGCTAGTTCTGATCTGGCTATTGAGGTGATTTGAACCAAGTTCTGTGACTCTTGAAGGCTGTTGTGTTTTAAATTTGGTTCCCGACTAGATTCCACACACATTCTCACACCAAGGTCTAACCTAAGCTCCAAACTTTGATTTTGTACAGATGAGTTTAATAATCATAATCAATTCAATTTATTCTTTAAATTCTTTATTTTTGCTTTTTCTTTTCTTCTTATTCTTTGTTCTTTTTATACTTATTGCATAAGTATTTGCTAGGGACTAGCAAAGGCAAGTATAGGGGGGTGATGAATCTCCATTTCATCACCTTTATTCTATCATTTTGGCCTTGAAAACCCCAGCAAATGCATGTAAATAGTCTCAATTTGTACATATTAGCATTCAATATTTATTGTATTTATTGTACATAGAATAAGGTTTTTAATGCCAATATGATAGAATAAAAGGAAGAAAAGAAAAAGGAATAAAATATTGCAAATATTTTATGACCCAAACCCCGAGACCAAGTCCAGAATGGAATTGGTCGACAAGGAATAAAGTAGGGGGAGATAAGGGCCAATTATACAATTAATACCTCATTTATTCATGTCTTTATTTATGCATTTTTGACACCTATTTTGTACATAATTATTTATTCATCAAATAAAGAAACTTTGTACATGAAAGTTGTAGATAATAATGTAAATAAAAATACAAAATTGAGTTTGTGTAAAAAGGACCCACAGTGTACATTTTATACACAAAATAAAAAGTCAAAATCTCAACTTCACAGACCCATATCTTGCAAATAAAAACTCCAAATCATTCAAACTCACCTTTAATTGTATATAGCTTTCCAAGAACTATTTAATAAAATTGGTTTCATAACTTTTGGAGTTCATATGTAGAAGTTAGGTTTTTGACCCTCATTGTACATAGTACTGATTAAAATATTCATTTTATTCAATACTTATTATTTTTATAAATTTATATTTTTAGAATTTTGTAAATAATGTATAGAATGCATGTACATATTAAAACTAAAAGAAAACTAAAGAGAATTTGTAAAATAAAATAAGCCTATGTAGTACATAGGCAAACACCTATGATAAGAATGTACATAAATAAAAAGGGATTTTATTCTTTTATTCTTTTATTCATCTATATTTTTATCATAATGAATATAGTATGTATAACTTATTAAAAATACAAATTCAAAATAAAAGCAAATAAAAGACATTAAATAAATAAAGTGTACATAATATATAGGTAAAATACCTATAAGAATAACTACATATACATACACCTATTTATTTAAAAATGAAAATAAACTCATAAAAATTAAATAAAAATGTATTTATACTCACAAAAATAAGCTATAAATTTATAAAATAAGAAACTAAAATAATAAAATAAGAATAAACAAAATAAAAACAAATACATATAAATATACTTAAAAATACATTATTTTAATAAAACCATAATAAAATAATTCAAAAAAGTAAATAAAAATCGTAAATAAATACTACATTAATTAATAAACAACTTTTATTTTATAAATAAATTCTAATTAATTCAGTTATTAGGTTAAATAAATAGGTCAATATTCGGGCTGACATGGACCAATCACGGCCCTGCCAATGTTGACCGCAGTCAACTGTCCCCTCGGCCTCTGCAGTCCGTCAGAACTGTCGCGTCCCCGGATTTCATGCCTTTTTCATGGACGTCTCGTTCACCCATCGCCCTCGAATCCTTCATGAAAGATCTTCCCTGATCAATGTACATAGGCACCGTCCCCTTGGATCCCTTGTACATACCACCGATTCTTAGATATTAGCCAGTCAATAAGGGCCCCCAGCCATGTCTATAAATAAGTGCCTCTTCCTCCTTGGCCGAATTTGGCCAATTTCATTCCCCCCATTAAGCTTGAATCAGCTCCTGGAGGAGCCCTCGTGACAGGAGGCGCTTTCCAGCACCTCGATTCGGCCCATGGAGGAGGAAAATTTTGTCGCGGCGGCGCTTCGGCGGCCTCCCTGCTCCCTGGAGGCCCCCAGGTTTAAGAGCTGCGCACTTTATTTTTTTAGGTAGATTACATTCCTGTCATTTTATTTATGCATTTAGATTAGTATTTAGCTTGTAGGTGTAGCGTAAATTAGCCGACCCGTAGTTCACTGGAGCACTGCTCCGGCGAACACCTCCACCCGCCTTTGCGTGCTGATGCAGCTTCAATTTCGGTCGAGGGATCTCCCCTCGAGCCGTGCGAGTTCTTTCCTGCAGGTTAGGAGCAAAGAGGAGCTCCAGGAGACGCTTTCAGAGTTCATCGGAGGTACCTGGAGCCCCTCGACTTCTCCGACGTCGTGGTGGCGCTCCGGTGCCCCTCCGTCCGATCAGCCACCTCCAACAGCTAAAGCCACCTGCCAGGAAGCCAGTGGGAGCCTCAGAAGCCTAGAAGGACGCCGAAGAAGCGAGCTTGAAGGCGGGGAAGATCGACCATCCCGGCCTTCTTCCCTGTTCTTTCACCTTGCCTCGCCGCCGTCGGATGAAGGAGGTCTCCCAGGTCGAGCCTCAACCGTAGGATCTTCCCGCGCCTCAACCGTCGGATCACGCCATATGATCTAATCTCAGACGTCAGATCGCGAACCGGTATCCGCCGTTGGATGGGCGACACGTGTGCAAGTAAAGCCTTCATCGCCGTCCATCAGCGCGCGTTCAGGGGTAATTTTCACTTGTACCCCCGCTTTTTTGTAATTTAATGATTAATATTGTAAATTAAATATGAAGTGTGAATAATGTGGAAATTTTGCATGTGACCCCCTGTATTATTTTCATATTACACCTAGGTCCGGTCCACGTCACCTCACGTGTCGTCCCACGTGAGGTGGTAAAATTGCACAAGTCCCCCTATATATTTGCATATTTATCTTTAGTCCATTAAATAAAATCTCCAGTGTATTATTTTTGTGAAAAATTGCAACCAGGACCCTAGAGTTTCTGAAATTGCATTTTGGTCCCTGTGGGTGCGGATCACGTGTAGTCCCACATGATGGTGAAATTGCAAGGAGGCCCTGGCGGGTTTGCTTATTTGGTTTTAGTCCTTAAAATCGCAGAACACGTTATGATATTTTGGTATTTTTGCACGGATGCCCCTGAGACTTATTTTATTTGCAAAAATGCCCCTGCCAGGCTGTTTATTTTTTGTGTCTTTTATCTCTTTATTAAAAATAGCTATGAGGCTTCGAAAAATACAGAAAAATTAGGATAAATGTTTCATGTGGTGCACTTGCACGCCCATATTTTATTTAACAATTTTGGTATTTTTCCTAGTTATTAAAAATGAAAAAGAAGCCTTTTTGCACTGTTTAAATTAGAAAAAAAATTATAAAATGTTTTTGAAAAATTCCAAAAATATTATATCTGGTATATTTATATATATATTGAGTCCAGAAATTGAAAAACCCAAAAAAATAGAAAAAGAAAATATAAAAATTTCAAGAAGCTCTAAAATCCTAAAAAATGTAAAAACCCTTTAAAAATACCAAAAAAATATGTTTTCCTATTTTATAATTATCTATACATTATTATTTATATATTAAAATTAATTTGGGTAATTTTGACACTTATCATATAATTTTAAAACCCAAATTAATTTCGGCCTATTTAATTAGTCCCATATTAGGGACATTTTTGGAATTAAAAATACATAAAAATTAGTAAAATTCAGAAAAATAACCAAAAAAGTATAAAAATACAAAAATCCAAAAAAATGTTATATCTTATATATATATATCTATATTATGTAATTAAAAATGTACAAAGAAAATAAATATATATATACTATAAAAATAAAATAAAAATTATAAAAAAATAAATATATAAAATTAAAAACCCACAAAAACAATAAATAATTGGACATGAATCAAGAATTGAATAATTGTACAATCATTTTCATTCCCTTCGCCTCCCAGTGTTCGACCTCTACCTGTACTTACACCTATACACATTTACATGTAGAGTTATAATAAATTTTAACTCCGCATTTTTGGATATTCATTGCATATATTTATTGTGGGTTAATTGTTGATCGACTTGGGAGTCTGTCTGAGGTCACCTCAGCGACTGTCGATCCGCCTTGTGGAAAGACACGACCTTGGCAAACTCCCAGCCATCAGTCCTCCAACTACACCCTGAGCCTCGACCTCCATGAAGTCAAAAGAAGATCCACCTTCCAGGTCACGCCAAGCCTCACCCCCAGCCCTCGGGACCTTCGTCTCTTGCAGAAGAACAATATCTGCCTGAGCATCACATATCAGATTCTTGAACCCTAGTCGTTTCTTGAGACGACCAACCCCCTTATATTCCATGACAACACCTTCATGAGGAAACATGTTTGGCTTTCCCAAACGGTGGAACCACGCCAAGGCTTTCCACAAAGCGCCTATCAAGGAGGCTGAAGAAGCATGGTCTCTCAAAAAGCGAGCCCGATCCTTCGACCACAGTGTCAGAGCACACCCCTTTTGCATGACCCAGGTTCTAGCCTGACTCCACCATCTACCTTCTCTTCCCCTTCATCCTCCAACCCTTTGGCTTCCACTCTAAGAACCACCCAACTCGCTACCCTCCCACACCCTGCGCGTCTCCCCTGGCTCCCTACATCCCCCGCTTCGTTCCCTTCAACTCACTTCCCTCCCCTTCCATACCATCCCCCAAATCTTCCACTCCTCCCCCTTTCCACCCCTTTCTTACCCGATACCTCTCCCACCTCTGCCTGCGTTGCCTCTTCCACCTCCCCTTGGCAAACTTCTCCCCTCCCACCTCCGCATGTTGTTGTTTCATACGCGAATGCTTTGACGAGGGGTGATTACTTCTTCTTCTATGAAAGTTACAATAAGCCGACCAATCTTAAAAAAGTTAGAAATTTAGAGGGACCCACTTAATTCCTGAGTCGGAGATAGGATCGGTATGGAATTATCTCAAATGCTCTTTTATGAAATTTGTATCATGTAAAATTTTGATATGGGGGAAGGAATCAACCCTCAAACATCCTAAAATGATGGGAATGATTTCAGGAAGAGGGTTGTGTCAATTTACAAGGTAGAATGATAGTCTCCGAAGTGACCACTCACAAAGACCAATCGATGATCTCAACACAATCTACACAATTTAGGAATCAATCAATGAAAGCAGATGTGAATTAAAATCTATTATATACCTACAAAACAAATATGTATACCAGACAAGCAGGTAGTGTGTCGAACACAAGGAGATGGGACGTAGCATGTATTATTTAAATAAATAAACAATACAAGTGAATATACAAAGGTGCACAAAATCAATCAACGTGTATGTGAGTCTTTAATCAAATAAAATAATTCTTCTTATTTTTTTTTGCTTTTTTAAATAATATTTTTTATTTTTTATTTTAAACTTTTAATTTATTTTTAATTAAATAATATATAATATTTTATGTATATAAATATAGATAATTATATATAAAGGAATATATAATATAAATGATATATTGTGTAATATATAATATTTATACAAAAATCAGAAAATATTCCTAAGAAAAATCTTTTTTATTTTTTTAAAGATTTTAAAATAATTATAAGGTAAAAATGCACTAAACCTTCTCCCACTACAATTAGGGTCGGATACATGGATTCTTGCTCAAATCCACGTTGAAAGATTTGACTATTTTTTATGTTGGTCATCAACTACCTAACGCAATCCTGGCAAGAGTGGAATTTGAACACTGTCTTTTGTGTGGTAGACACACTATACTACCAATAGACCATTAAGTGGGTACAAAATAATTATAAATTATTTAAAATAATTAATAATAATATATACTATATATAATACTATATAATATTATATAAAGATAAATATACAATATAGGATATACTATATATAAAAACCAAAAATATGCAAAAATAGTTGAATAAAATCTTTTTAGGGTTTTCAGATATTTTTCTATTTTTGTGGATTTTTAGATTATTTTTTGCATTTTTTATATTTTTAAAATAAAAAATTAGTCAAAATAAGGACTTTTTAATAGGGCCAAATTGATTTGAGATTTAAAATTATGAACGGTCTAAAACTTTCTCAAAATATATTTTAATATGTATATATATGAAATAAAAATAAATATTTTTTGGATTTTTTAGAATATTTTATAATTTTTAGGGTTAGTAAGGATTTGCTAATTTTATGAGTTTTTTAAAAGTTTTTTGTGATTTTTGTTCTATAAATATAACACAGAGTAATAAACAACATGTACTTTTTGGAATTTTTTAAAAAGTTTTTATAAATTTTTTTATTTTAAGTCAAACAAGGAATAAAATAACTCCAAATGATTTTTAATAATTAATAAGTGCATGCAAAATGGTAAATAAAAATGATAGATTGAACAATAAACCAATCATACACATATACATATTTTTGAGAACTTTTGGAACATTTGAACTCTTTTAAATAAAAAGAAATGCAAAAATAAAATTTAATCATGCTAGTAGGGGTATACATGCAAATAAAATAAAAGGCAAGGGCACATGTGCGAAATAACCAGAAACTTTACATTGCAACTTGAATAGTGCTACCTAATAAATACCAAACTCGAGGTGGGGGTCCTCCTACAAAATTTTACCTCACCTGGGGGGTCCACATGAGGTGACCTGACACTGGACCCACTTGCAATATTCAAGAGTTACAAGGGCATACAAGCAAATAGTCCACGAACTTTTATATTTAATATAAAAATTACACGACCCTTAATAAAAGACAAAAGTGTGGAGGGAGGTCTTCACAATTTTTACTGCTTAAGTCCTTAATTCACACTGATGCGTGCACTCCACATATCCAATATGATAGTACACCTTGAGTAGCCCTTTGAAGAGAACCAATGGCTCAAATTAGATTTGGGTCGTGTTCTTGATCTAACGATCGGGATGGGGTCGGCAAGAACTCTTGGTGAACTGAACACCGATGAGCTTCGTCTTGATGGATCTCCTGCCTCCAACAATGGATTTTTCCTCTGACAAGCCCAGTAGATAGTTGGGGATCCTTCGCATGCAATGGTTGTTTCCAATGAAGGCGAGAGTGACAGAGGAGCTCTAATGGCTTCGAGCTACCTGAAGGTGCTTCAGGTGGTTGTTGAGGTTCCAAACGGTCTTCACTTGCCCACTCATGCACAAAAAGGTCCCTGGTTCGAGGGCTAACTCCTCGAGCGAAGGGTTAGGCAAAAAGGGGTTGGAGATGGGGTGGGAATGGTGATCCAACAGAGGGTGGTGGAATGAGCATAGACTCCTTGATCCATGATGGGGACAGACGGTAGATTCGATGAATAATGGGAAGGGGAGTCGAGTGGGGTGATGATGAGCCGAAATTCAACGCGGTCGAGATGGGATAATTAAATCACAAATGTCGTTGTTCTCAACCGCACGATTCGATCAATCGAGAAAATTTTGTGTTTTTAACCACTTAAGAAAATTATAAATCAATTAAAGCAAATATAAGAGGTTTTCGCTATTTTTTTACCTGGTATAGCGATCAGGGTCGAACACAAGGAGAATTATTCAAAAACTCAGTAGTCAAATTTCTGAAATGATTTTTAGTGGTTTTCATTTTTTTTATATTCAAAACAAGCACAAAAGATAAACAATACACAACACCACACTATTTTCTATTTTTCATATTAATAAAAAATGCTCAAAAAATTACAAAAAATTGTGTTTTATAAGTTTTAGAATGTTTTTGGTATTTTTTCAACTTTTTCTGACATTTTTGTTATTTTTTAAAAATCAAACAATGCAAAACAAGGCAAACAATGCACAACCGAGAATATTTTGTAATTTAAAAATAGTTTAAGTGCCCAATACTCCTTGGGGATTATTTTTAATATAAACTACCAAGAACTATTTACAATCAGAAACTAAAATCACAATTTTTGTATTTTTCTTGAATCTTCTGCAATTTTTTAAAGATTTTTTGTTTTTCACAAATTTTTGAAGTTTTATAAAGATTTAATACATGAAAATTGGATAGAAATTAAAAGACAATAAAATACACCCACAATATTTTTTTTGGAATTTTTAGCCTAATTTCAAATTTTTATGAAATTTTCAATTTCGGGAAGGCAAAAAGTTACTGTTTTTTATTTTTAAATATATCAAAATTGAACGAAAATTGATGAAAAACTTATACAATGGAAAGCACTACAACAAGAACATACAATATTTTTTTGAGAATTTTTTGAAAATAAAAACATTTATTCTAGTGAATAGTGCATGTAAAATTAAAGTCTACAGTACAAGGGCTTAATTGCAATCATTTCTGCAGTGAATATAAAGATAAAAAAATGCAGCATCAATATGCAATTTACCCAATGATGATGGTGCTCTGCATATGATGCGTTGGAGGTGGGGACTCTTCTTTCAAATTAAAAAACCTTCAGTGACAACTTTGCAGATTTTCCAAATCTTTTTTTATTTCAAAAAGTACTTCTAGGGTTTCTTCCTTCCTTTATCTTCGTTTCAAAGTGCAAAGGGAGGAGGAGTAGGGTCGCCGCCCTCTTCAACAAGGCGACGCACGCTGCGATGGAGGAGGTGGCGCGGCCGCGAGGCTTTTACGGAGGTAGCGGAGAGGGTCGTCGCCGGTGGGGAGGCCGGCGTCACGCGGCGAGTTCGGCGCCGCAGTAGGAGGTGGCGTGGACCGCCGTTGCAGCACGGAAGGGAGGGCGATTGGAGGAGGGGCGCATGGGGCGGCGCTGCGGCATGTGCGAAGGGCAGCGTGGGCACCTGCTAATTTTTATTTTTTGTTTATTTTATTTTTTTATTTCCTGCAAAACAGATGTAAGAGGAATGTATTTTTTTACTTTTTTTTGTAAACGGTAGAAAGAAAGAGACAGATTTTTTATTTTTTTAAAAATAGGAAATGTAAACAATAAGTGCAAATGAGAAAGGAAAAATTCTTTTTTTATTTAATTTTTTTATTTTTTTGAATTTTCCTGCAAAACAAATGAGATAAATAAGAAAAACAATTATATGTTTTTTTATTTATAGACAAAATAGGAGGGATGAATGGTATGGATATCGCGTGGAACGGAAGATAAATCCGTGGCTCCGGTCACCGTGCGTGATCGGAGATGGAAGATTGTGTGAGATAGAATCGTGAAAATGGAGAGATTAAGAGGTGAGGTGAAAAATTCGACCTCGGGGCGGAAATGGGTGATATGGATTTTCTTTTGGGTGATTTTTTTCAATACCCAAAGATTAATGAAATCGAGGCAGCAATTTAAACTACGATCTATCTAAAAAATGATACTTTACCTCTACTAGTTCCGTAGCAAACACTTATTTCGAAAATAAGTGAAAGCAAAAATAAAGAAAAGAAAAAGGAAAGAAGTTAAAACAATGTTGACTTTTAAACTTATCTTCATACAAATGTAGTTTGAAGCTTTGTCGGACCTTTGGATTCTTAATGTGTCGGAACCTTAATAGGAAATGGATTTAGAACCTAACAACCTCTAAGTTCGACAAGACTCCTATTCAGGTCTCCTCAACAGTCAGATCATAACAAGTCTACATACACAAATTCTTTTGACTATGAATTCTTACTTGCACGGTGTAAGTGAAATATAGCTCCTCATCTCAAAAGTAGCAAAGGAACAACCTCTCTCAACAAGGTAACTCTAATTCCTCGGTCTAGCAACTCTTTCCTCGAGGAGCGGGGATATTCCCTTCTAAGTTCAAGTACAACCAGCTTAAGAAGAGGGGATGGAGAAGAGAATGGACGGTAACCAATGTAGTTACTATCCTTGGATTCATGACCAGTGTAGCCATGTCACTCGCTACAAGCTCACAAATATTTGACTTTGAAGCTCTTATTCTTTTTTTTCACTTGTATATACACTCCAGCAGGCATTTTACTTTTCAATCAGGCCTGTCCACTTTTGGAGGTTCTGCATTTTTTCAATTTTTTTTTTGAAAATATATATAAGGTGCAGCATGTACATAATGAGTTTTTCCTCTTGAGCCAGTAGACTATCCCTCTTTTGAAGCATTATTGA